>CM076932.1:8771050-8983189 GCA_039566165.1 Maruca vitrata
CGAGAAATAAAACTGAAGATATTATTTGTTCCCGCCATAGGACTCCGCTTAAATGCGACGAGACGTATAAACGAGCGGCGTACCTTCAAATTCTACTCATTAATAAAAATTAAAATTAGTGAAAAAGAGTCCGAGCGATTTCCGAGTAGTTAAAGTCGTTGCTTGCCATGCGAGTGGTCGCCAGTTCAAACCCAGCCACGTACCACTGTGTTTTTCAAATTTGATATTCATTCATACGATAATTCGACGCTTTAACGGTGAAGAAGAAAACATCATGAGGAAACCTGCACACCTACAGTCAACCAACCCGCACTCGGCCAGCGTGGTTGACTAAGGCCTTAATCGCCTGAGTTTAGGGTAGGCCCGTGCCCCAGCAGTGGGGACGCATATGGGCTGATGATGATGAAATTAGGAAAAATAGAAAAGCTAACAGGCTTCGCTGCCTCGGCTACCTTGAGGAGATGGACAATGAAGAATGCTACTGTGTCTCAAATTCACAATAGGACGTTATATATTGGCAGGTTAAATGTATTTGTACAACGAGTTTATGTTCTAGAAAGTAAAATTAGCAAAAATATTTTTTTGCAATGCACTGGATGTTGTGATGTGACGTCATATCACAACGCTCATTTTGTATCAAACGTGCAAACGATCAGAACTTTAAACACGAATAAACTTTAGAATTTTGGTTGTATGTGGAAACTAATTACATATTATGTGGACTGAGATTATCAAACACTTCAAAGATACCTAATTATCTAAAATCATGACCGTTCTCCATTGGACATAGACCGTGCTGTGAAAAGAGCATACAGGGGACGCCCTAGTGGTCGGCGGCCGGTTGGGTGTCCGTCCAGGGTACCGCTGGGAGGACGAGGTGTAGAAGGATCTGCGCGAGCTCCATGCGAACTGAACTAACATTCTACCTATGATCTACCTACATTATTGGGCTCTACATTAATGTAAAACATATGACGTCGTGCTATTTCACGGATTTAAATGTGATAATAAATAGCTTAGAGGTGAGAGTCATCCGCTCTCCGCAATTCCGGTGATGATGACAAGGCTACTCCAAGCCATCATCGTAAGTCAGTTAAGAAAAAAAAAGGTAATAAATAGTTCTATTATTTAACCAGATTCATAAAACTAATAATGGGGTTAAATGTCTCGTAATAAATTAAAACATCTTAATTAAAATGTATGCTTTAATTTAGTAATACTATATTTATCAATACAATTTGATCCAATCTAAATACAATGTGTTAACATCAACTTAAACAACAGACTTAGGCTTAGTGATTAGTTACTCTAAAAATGATAAATAATCGCTGGTGTTCGCAAACTCTTCAAGCATTTAATGAACTCAGGAAAGCACAATACGAGAACGAAGTTCTAAGAATCTGAAAATGAGTTCAAATATAAAATTTAAAATGACAAATTGTACTGGTAAAGTCGTACTACTTTAGCCCTAGGGGGTAACATTGTCCATTGTCCAATGTTGGTCCACAAAAAAGCATTTTAATTCTAAAAAGAGTAGACTTTATTAATCCCAGAAGATAATACTTAATCAGTTTTAGCAATACATTGATTGAATAAGCCAGTATTTCATATGTGGACAATGTTACCCCTAGAGCTAAAGTAATCAGACTATAGGTACAGTAAGAAAACAACATCACCCGTGTAAATAAATATTTTTCACACAACATTAATACATCGTTCAATCCCGGAACATTATTTTGTAACTGATGTCAGAAACAGTAGAACCATACGAGGAATCGTACTACTATTGTTTCTGATATTTAGTTAAATAATAGCAAATAGATAAAAGGATAAAAAACATTGTTTTGGATACTATTGAGTAAATAAAGGTCTTCTATTATATGTTTAGTATTAATTTGATTTGACCCAAATTTTACATTAAACCTACTACTACTACTACCTTAATCCCATATATAAAAAAGGCATCAAAATATGTTGCATAGTTTTAAAGATTTTAGCATAAATAGAGATATAGGGGCATTTTACCGATGAGAGATCAGGCGCAGGACCACCGGCTTGACGTGCTTCCCAAGGCACGGGCGTGCATCCGCCAACATCCTGACTCCGGACTAAGTAATTTCTTAACAGAAAAACTGACATAAATTTATGCCCGAACCCGGCCTCGAACCGGGGACCTCTCAGTCCTAACGCAGCACTTGCTACTAATAGACCAACGAGGCAGTCAACAAAGTAAGGGGTTAAGAACCAACCTAACAAATCAGTCACAAACCTTGCCCATAGTTTTGACGCCAACTGCCGTCATTCCCATTGCGGTGACGCGGATCGGCGTCTGGACTCGCTTCAGGAAGAACAGAACCGCCTTCTGGTTGCTTAAGTTCATGGACTCCCAAGGCAGGCAGTATACTTCGTTTATTAGCTTCTCGCTCTGTATAAAAAGTATAATAAGCTAATGTATAATTCTGTACTTCTCTCATTCCTGCTCTGTTTTATTAAAATATGACACACCAACAACACATGTTAAAAACATGACTAAACCTAGAAGGAGGAGAAAGAAGGAAGAACTAAACCTAGGATCGTTCCCTTTTGGAGCATATGGCCAAAAGCGCCATATGCTCCAAAATATATAAATATGCTTAAATTAAAGTCTTCACACTACTTCCCACTACTAAATTAATTAATTAATTATTTACATAAATCATAGTTGTACCTAATTTTAAGTTTTGTTTTGTTTTGTTTTTTTTTTTCATATTATGTAAGTATGTTATACATGTGAAGCTTACCTGTAATTGTCTGTTGCATTTAAATTTTGTAATATCATGTTAATGTATCAATTGATGTAAACAGATGTTGGTTTGTCAAATAGATAAATAATTAAACAAAAGCGCAATAAGGCAATTATGTCAATAAGGTATTTTGACTTTATGCTCCAAAAGGGTTATAAAAAGTATCTTTGACCAACCTCTGTTCCAACGATTTCAAACGTAACGGAGAGTTGGGTGAGCTGCGCAAGAGTCATCATCGTCAGTGGTCCATACCGCATCAGCGCTGCTTTCTAGAAAATATATCTTCATCATCATCATTATTAGCCCACTTCAGTCCACTGCTGGACTTAGGTATCGATATGTTACCGGAAATTAGCAGGAATTGTAAGTGATCAATTTTGAGGTAGTTAATCAACTCTCGAAAAATTACAAATGGTAGTTGAAACATACCCAATCCACTTAATTTAAGGTATGTAAACCAAGACTTGGGATCCCTAGCAGTAATTGAATAATGTACGATTTTGCCATAAATAAAACAAGCTGCAAATTGGCCTCTTACCTTGAAAGTTGAACAACTTACTATTTTTGTTAGTTTCAGTGACATAAAATACATAATATTTTATATCTATCTTTAATGCGACCAATTACAGGATTATTATATCTATTGATACTTATGGACGTCGATCCGCGACACGGGCTAACTTTTAATGCTAACGTAAACGTTTTGTACTACAACACACCACTTATAATCACATGATTAGCATATAGACATCAGACAAAATACTGAAATAGTTTACGAACCCCTTGCATGCACTCTACTAGTAGTAGGCTGAAGCTAAACATTTGGTAGAGGTAGTTGAATGCGAGCATCGGCCCGAAGAAACTGGAAATGTCGTCCGTGAAGCTGAATTGACGAAAAATACAACAATTAATCAACATGTTAATTTTTTTTTTTTTAATTTTCACAAAAGTTGTATATTTCATTTTACCGTTTTAACAATCACAGTCAAGGGGTTGATGAAGAACATGGCGTCAAATTACTTCCCTGACAAGAGGAAGGACTGGCAAAACCAATTTTAAATACAAAGAATTACATATATTATAACATACCTTACTATGAACCGATGGTGTCCGACGCACTGGTTTATGGTGTTCCTAATCACTTCATTCTCCTCATCATCGAATTTCTCATAATTCACCGCCATAAACGTTGTCCCGTTGCTTCACATAACCAAGTTTACATACATAAGTAAGTGCTAAAGTAATAAATGGAAAAATTAATGCAAATAAGTAGAGTGCTTAAGTCAGTTTTTTTTTTTTTTTTCTTCCTTGCTTGCTTCATATGGACTTGAATGATCAAATACAAATAAATTGACATAACCACATCTGCTAGAGATCCTGAAATGTAGCACGTTGGATGCCATTTCCAAAACAGCGTGAGTTCTAGTCCCGGGGTCAGTGGGAAGAAGCAAACGTTTCTAGGGGTCCGTAGCCCTTGGGCCGCAGCGGTGCTGGTATTCTGGCCGTACCCCAACTGACAGCAATGTCCACAAATTTAAAAGTACACATGACATTATTTCATTTGGAGGATTTGCCCACAGTCACCACACTGGGCAGGCGGGTTGGTAATCGCAGTTTTGTGTTTGAGGTGGACGGCTGGTTGGAGCTGGGTGCGAGTTGCCGAAGAACGTCAGAAGTGGCGTGCATTTGGGGAGGGCTATGTCCAACAGTGGATAGAAATGGGCTGGTGATGATGATAATGAAGTGACTGATATAAAACATATGAACAAATTTAATTGTACCTACTGAGAGTGCACCCGCGAGTCTGCGGCCGCGGGAACTGTTTGAGGGTATGTAGGAGCATCCAGATATGGCCTATGATCTGGAAGATCATGAGGCACAGGAACAGATCCATGGAACAAATGATGCAAGCGGTGGTGTAGGAGAAGGCGACGTTGGCGAGCGTGCAGGCCAGGAAGAAATCCTCCTGCTTGAAGCCAGGATACTGGTAATACACAGCGAACTCCATCTGCAGAAGCAAATTGAAGTAGAAAATTTTATTTCTCATTTTGTTGCTACTGCTGCTACTTGATCAACGTCACCAGTTTCTGGGAACAGTCAAGATTTTTTGCCATTAAAGTTAACCTCTACTAAAGCAGTCAACTTTGAAAGTATCTATAAACATGAATTAGTAGCAGTATTATAAAATACATATTGAGAAGTGTAAAGTAAATCTGAACAGAATAAAGGTTTTTCAAGGAATGTAAGATCCTTGACAAACTCCTCTTATATATTTGGAAGATTTGCATTGAGATTGGTTACCATAACTCAAATCAGTTGGAGAACACAAAACTAGTGTTATACCGAGACATTTTGTTGTTGATCGCTGAATACTCCGAGCTGGTAGTTGCGATAGAGTGGCGTGATGTTGAAGGAGATCACGCCTGACCCTGACAGCACCATGATAAACACGGTGAAGTAGTAGGATGCCTGGTTAACTTTCTCGTACATCTGTGAAAAGGAATGCCGAAGTACTTCAGTTGGGAACATTGTGAGAGCCAATAAGCAAGCTAAAGAGCAGATTTAAAGAAATCCTCATCGTCAACTCATGACTTATTATCTGACTATGCCACATAAAGGAGTGGTAATATGTTGAACCGTCTATGTATTTTATGTACCTGTGGCGATTTTAATGATTCTTAGTCCGGCGAGTATCAGAGTTCTCGGTAGAATCAGCGTACCGAACCGGTCGTAGAATCTTATTATTAGTAATGTGACGATTTATAAGTGCATGTAAATTGCCTATATAAATTAATGACATTTTTTGATTTTGATTTTTTGATCACTCAAGACAAGAAGTTAGTAAAAATCCAATATGGCGACTACTGGACGCCATATTGTAAAAATAAAAAAAAATGTCAACAACTAAGGAATTTATGTTAAAGAACAAGCACGCTTTTTTATGTTATGAGTGAAGTCATTTTAGATCATTATTTAAATGTGCATTATAGCATACTAAACTATGAATAACAATGCAGTGACGCATTCAACCGATTTTGGTCATAGTCTTTTCCGTAGTATTGACTCAATAGAGCATCTTGTGGTAAAATTAAAGGTCCAGACGTTCGACCAGATCTAAGCAACTAAGTCATTAGTTTACAAATGTACCCATAAGGTTACAGTCCCCGCCAAATTGCTCCATATTGCCTAGATCATCACTCTTCGTGACATACAATGATGATTAAAACCACTCTGGTAAGAGTCAACCTACTTAACAACCATAGATTTGCCCACCTCTAACCAGTCTTTGTTCTTGTCTTTAAAGTGGATCAAATGGAACTTCATGATGAATTCTCTGATAATGGTACCGTATCTCTTTATACATGACAGCGCAGCTCGGTACTGAAATATAATTTGTATTATTCACTAACAATGGAGAAAGTAAAACGGAGTATATGTAATTTAAACAAAATGTAATGGAACAAACACTTCGTGTGTGCTTTCGATTTTTCAACCTCACTTAGTTAGTTTCTACTCTATTTACTTTAGAATTGGACTCCGACTTTTTCGATACTCAAAAATTAAATTAAAAAAACTTGATGATAAGTCATATTTGGATCTTAATACTAGGTGGAGTCAGGTCATCTTGTTAGCCTAGAATAAATAAAATGATAAAGTATTATACTTACGAAGATCAGAAAAGCCAACGAAAGTGTTATGTACATATTTCCTAAGGTGTAGAAAGACAGGATATGGAACCGTTTGTGAATGAACTGTACCTCTCCCCATATAAGAGCCGCCGCTTCGATGATGAGGTATATAGAATAGAAGGGAATCCTTCGGGGCTTATTCTTAACAATAGCTCCTGGCCAGGAGCCCACTGAAATGAGCAGAATCCGCATATATCTCATATAGTTTAGAGACATGGGGTTTTCGTTATTTGTGTTTTTGGCTTGAAATAGTGGCCGGTCATCTCTTCTGTCACCAGCCATGTTAGAATCACTAAAATGTCATATTGAGAATACTAGTCCTTGCCGAGTAATAATTACTCTATGATATTCTTAAGTAAAGGATGTTTTAAATATTCTATACTAAAGCAGTACATAATTACGTAATTAACACCAACGCTAGCTTTTGTCTGAGGGTTTGTCTGCTTTTGATAGTTTTTCTTTGATTTCTTATTCATCTACCTACGGTTCCTACCAACACTTTTTTTATTATTATTTATGCCTGCATGCAATTTTAGGTACACCTGCTGTTTGCAGCAGCTGACAGACTTTCTACCAAAGAAAGACGTTTAAAAACTACCATTGTATAATACTTGGGAGAATAAATAAAAAGTTTTGAGACTTTATAAATGTTCTCAACCAAGGAGAAGGAAAGAAGGGAAAATATATATTTAGTTCAACAAAAGAATAAACGACCCAAAATTAACGAATATACAACTGAAACTGAAGAGAAACAAAATATCAATCGTCGATAAATCGACTAAATATCTAACGCAAAAACAATTTTCGTTCAAATCAGTATTTTTCGATAAAAAACACACGGACATTCTTCAGCTTTTAATATAGAATTATTGTTTTATATTCCCTTATTAATTATTTAGAATTGTATCGTGCATAATTGCTATTTTGAACCAATCACCGAATCATGAATAATATACAGCATAATTAGATCGATTAGGTATCTAATACACGTCGGTAAATATAGGTTATAAATTCACACACAAATTAATAGGTAAATCAATTTGAGTATATTTAATTGTCCAATTATATCAAGACCAAATACAGAGTAGATGTAACAAATAAAATAAAAGCATCATATAAGTCATATCACCTTAAACAATATCTTTCATGCCAATAATATAATGATTACTTTTAAGCTATTGCAGAGCTTTTATCGCGGGCTTGAAGCGCGGACGAACCAAGAAATTCCGTAACGAAAAAAACCTCACAATCGTCTAACGTCGTTTCAGTTCGGTAGACTTCGGCACGGTGTTTGTATGCGTGCGGTTAGACGTATTGTACGACTCTACGAAACTCGCACGAATCGAGACGAGCTGCTCCGAAATCGGACGATGCTATGCAATAGCTATAGCGCGGCAGTCTCCGAGTGCCACTCAGCTTTTTTTAATATAAGATATAACATTTTTATTCAGATCCCAAGACATCTCGACACTTTATAGTGATCAAAAAGAAAACCAGAAAAATATTGAAGAAAAAAGTGTCATTACATTAATTTGTTAATGAAGAAGCCATATTAGAAAATACGCAACTGAAACTTTTCTACCGGATACCTACAAGCGAAGTAAACTCATTTTCGCCGTGCTTTGATCAAGCCCACAAATAGAAAAAGCAGACGAGATCTCCGAGCGCATTCACAACGATTGTCACTGTGTTTGGGCAGAACGTAGCGGGTACGGTTAGATTAATGGAGTCGTGTAGAAATCCATCTTTTGAAGAAGACGTGAAAGACCATATTATGGGCAAATTGATTGCGATTATATGATCCTGATAACTGGTTTAAGGGTTAAGCACTTGTGTTACGGATATCGGAATCAACAGTGAATCCTTAAATATATTTAATAACACACCCAGACACGGAACAAACACTGATGTTCGTCACACAAACAATGGTCCCGGGTGGGAATCGAACCCAAGATTCTTGGAACCGTATTTTAATGAACCACTGTTTCACCGAGTCAGACATATTGATTAATACAATAAGTTATATCAATTTATTGTTGGTTTGTGTTTTTATTCTTTAAGCTACTTACCATGGCCCATTAATGTATGTGATGTTATATACAAATATAATTAAATGTTAATAATACTACAGAAATGTTACCTGCATAGTGATTTGCGTTTAAAAACTGTGCTCTGCAATTTTTCGAAACAACAAAAGATGCAAATTAAACAGATAGCTCTATCACAAGGTACCTTAATTATGGTCCAAGATCCCAGAGCTGCCAGACATCACTTATTTTCTAATGGACAAAATATATACGATTGAGTAGTGTTGGGGTGTACTATCATCATATGACTAGTTGCTACCTTGACCAGACGGCCATTTTTCAGATATCAACCAATCAAGGTACATAGAAACACTGCTCACCTCACTTAAATTCTGATGGCTGATTTTAACATATATTTCACACAATATCATTAAAAATCAGGATTCATTACTCCCAGACACATGCGGTCGGCGGTTTTACCTTACAGACACTCTAAAGCTATGAAAAAAAATTTACTTTTACTTATTTTCTGATGCTTGATTTTTATATATGTTATTCAAACAACTAAAAAGTGCTCATCTGACCGCAATAATTATAGAATTGTACCTTACAAACTATTTTATTAGAAAAACTTAACTAAATTCAATTTAAAAAAAATCTAAAACAGTTGGGTCTGGTGAATGTTTGGCCCCTTGGATCGGTCTGTCCGTTTGCAAAACGTTTTAAAATAGTTGTTTGAATAACATATATAAAAATCAAGCATCACAAAATAAGTAAAATTAAGTAAAAGTAAAATTTTTTTCATAGCTTTAAAGCGTCTGTAAGGTAAAACCGCCGACCGCATGTGTCTGGGAGTAATGAATCCTGATTTTTAATGATATTGTGTGAAATATATGTTAAAATCAGCCATCAGAATTTAAGTGAGGTGAGCAGTGTTTCTATGTACCTTGATTGGTTGATATCTGAAAAATGGCCGTCTGGTCAAGGTAGCAACTAGTCATATGATGATAGTACACCCCACCACTACTCAATCGTATATATTTTTGTCCATTAGAAAATAAGATGATGTCTGGCGGCTCTGGGATCTTCCTCTATTAGGACAGATCTGATCTTGCATCTCATTTAGAGCGTGGTTCATATTTGCCTCTTGTTTAATATAATATCATTGGGCATATAGGTATAATTACCATTCCAAGAAATCCGTACGTTGCAATATGGACAGTTGAACTAGGCATGATTATGGGAACCGGTGCGTGTAACGACAGCTATTGTCTTATCCTTGTAGCCTGTCTAAATTGTACATCTCAAAGGTGACTGACTGACATAGTGATCTATCAACGCGCAGCCCAAACCACTGGACGGATCGGGTTGAAATTTGGCATTTGGCTAAAAAAGGATTACCCGAAGCGAAGCGAGGGCGAGTCACTAGTGCATAATATAATTTAAATTCAAACTTATGTATATCAAAATATAACTAAAACAAAATTATAAGCATAGAAAAATAAAACCATAAATACGTCCATAGACAGAGTTTTTGATTGCATAATTCCGATCGATTTGGACTACATTCATAATTTTTCAGCTCTGTTCGAATTTTTGCCATCTTACCACTTCTTTTGAGCTATTTTGTTTGGCCGGATGTTAAATGCAAAAGATCGGTAGATTTAGGTAGAAGACAACTACTTCTACATTCCTAATCAATCCATTTTCTTCCTTGACTGGGGTGCAGCAACATACCTCACGACTAGCAAGGGTGCATTATCTCGGATGCACTTGCGCAAACTCACACGCCTCTTTGCACGCAATCTCACAGGGATGCGTTTGTGCATACATACTAGCATGCATCATGGAACATCTGTAGCGCTACCATGAGTTTAAAAGTGACAGACTCGATATCGCCTATGTAAATATGTCTATGAAAAACTTGTTCAGCATCCTCAGCGGATACGCTAAGAACTAAAATTCTTAGTATGTAAAAAACAATTCGATAGGTTTTTAACGTACGTATGTTTTCGATATCTAACACATGGTACCGTTGCTGAAGGGTCAACACACATTAAATACATAGGGGCAGAGTTGTAACTAGCATTTGAGGTGCGAGCCTTCAAGACTGCGCCCTTGAAATGAAACTAGATACTGGTCTGGTCAGTTTAGACCGTACAGGCACGACATTGTTTCAAAAAGATAGTGTGTAGAGTTTGGGCCAGCTATCAAAGAGCTGGCAAGTGCTAGCCTTGGTTAGAGAGAAGTGGACTGGTTTGGAAACCTTTGCCCAGTAGTGGGATGATAGTCTTTACCGCGCCCCTCCAGAGTTGGCGCCCTCTGGGCACCGCTGGCACCGTCATAGTCATCCACGGCACTGCAAAGGAGATAGAACAGCATATTAAGATGAATCGCTTGAGATCACATAATATGGTAGAAATAACAGGATTAGACAGAAATAGGACTCAGATGATAAACGTGTACAGACCGAACGGATATTATGATTGTAAGTACAAACAATTGTGTGAGTTTTCCTGTAAAGTAATTACTCAGTCTGGCCTCGGAATGCACGTTAGGCCGGTGTTCCTGCGCCTAATATCTCATTGGTCACGTCGGACTGCCGTCTCACTGAACTATAAGAAAAAGGGAACAGAGAATGTATTTGCGCGCATACTTGTGCACTATTATATGTCTTGCGCACTTGGCTGATCTCAATTGAGATCGGTCGGACGTCTTATTATAACCTATGCGTATACGACTACTTCTCCAACAATATTAAGAATTCAATGCCTCCGCCCCGCAAATCGTAAAATACAAGTTATTTGCGTACTGGGATGCAAACCACTAAAATGTTTTGCGTTATTTCGCTTTACCCTGTTTTCGGGTATCTTTTCGCTATAAATATTTTATGGCAATACGTCAAAAGCACTCAAGTACACTCTGGTAACGGCCGCTCATTCAAATTTCGATTTTATTACCGACGCATAGAACACACCGTGCGTTATGCGCGTCGATTTTATTGTCTCAGCGCGGTGGATGCGGTATCTTCTTCCTATCAATATTTTTATGTGTGTATTGTTTTATGTCGGTTTTAAAGACTTCAATTCGAATCAACACCTAACCTAACAAATAATATGGCTTTATTATTCAAATAAATACGAAATCGTTATTATTATTTTAATTAAAAACTAATATGCAAGATCAAACTTAAACTCTCTTGTAAATCTACTTGACCTTTAGATATTTATCCATATGAAGACATTTTCCTTATTTCATTCTAGCGAGACACAAAGTGTAGTTCATCTACTGTGGTAAGTAGGTTGGTACTAATATGTATATTAAGATTTGTATTTTAAGGAAGGAAAACGTATGTTACAATTAGACCTATAAAATATTTATGATAATGGGTTAAAAAATTACATTTGGGTGCACGCTTCATTTGGATTCAACCTTGGAAAAAGAAAAACAGAATATAATAGATGTGTAATTTATTTTTATCATCAAGAAGAACTTGTACTCTTTTATAATTAATTATAGCTACCAAAAGTAAAGACATTGCGATAAATAAAATAAACAAACCAGACACAATACTGGGAATTTGAATATTTTGCTAAAGAACTATATTCGACCTTACACTTATGGAAATAAAGTTTAAGATGATATTAACAACAAGCATTATAAATATTGATTGGCTATGATAATTAAGTCAAAGTTTATCTCATTCGAATGAAATATTTATCTCATACCGTCAGTAGATAAAATGGCTCCGCGGCTGCGACATGTCTTTGCGAATATTTGTGTCTTAGTGTTACTCAGTGCACAATGTTATTCTTTAAGTATACTAGAAGTTGAAGATAATGATGAGGTGGTACCAAAAAGGACTGACAATGATGAAGGCAGTATAGAGTCCCCGGAAGTTCTCGATGATATATATCCAGCTGCAGACTGGAAAGAAGACTTATTAGAAGAAGACAAACTACTGGACCCGCTGAAACCATCACAGCGCCGCACCAGAGAAGTGGATTCAAGGTCGTCACACAATCTTTACCCTATTATAACACCCAACCCTTACCAGCAATATACCACTCCTACTTACTACCCCGGACACAATACCAACCAAAATTACCCACAACCGAATACTACAAGACCAAACTACCCAGGCTATCCGAATAACAACTACCCGCCTTATAATTCTCAACAACCCAATAACCCAGGCCAAAATAACCCAAGTTACTACCCATCTTCGCCTAATCAGCGCCCAAATTTTCAGCCAAATCGGCCATATCCGTCCCAAAATACAACCCAATTCCCCTCCTATTCAAGTCATAACTCTTCTCAGTACCCAACTCCTACCAACGGTCAATATCCGAAACCTAGCGGACAGAGCCAAAACCCAACGAGTTATCCATACTATCCACAATATAATCCATCCAAAAATCCAACTTACAACCCCAGCCCTCGGCCAGCTTATTACCCTTCACATAATACTTCCCATAATTCTCAAAACAACCCTGTGCCCCCCAATTACAATACAGCATCCCGTCCTAACAACCCAACATTCAACCCCAGCCAAAGACCTCCATATTACATACCAGGGGGCCACGTTCCTTCCCAAAACACATCTCAGTATCCTCATGCACCATCATATCCACACGTATACAATTCCACCCGTCTCAACAATAGTACTTACAATCCTAGCCCAAGGCCTCCATACTACCCTAGCAAACCTAATCCCTCACACATAAACCCTTGGGCCCCTTATTCTCCAAGCCAAAACACGACCCGACCGAATGCACCAAATTACCCGTACACCCCCAATCAACGACCTCAAAATAGCAGTTATCCTTCAAACGGGTTTAATAACTCATACAACAATACTGGCTCAAAGAACCCCGGACCTAATACCTTCAATTCAAATTATCCACCATACAACACCAACCAAAAACAGGATGGTGCTTCCTATCCTTCAAATGGTTCAAACATGAATCCTAGTTATCCAGGCACCTTTAACCCAAACAATTTTAATCCAACTATCCCAAACACTTACAACCCCAACGCTCACCCAGGTAATACTAATTTCGGCCTTAACAACCCAAGTGCTAATTACTTTGGTCCCAATAACCCAGTTCCTTATAATTTTGGTCCTAACAACCCAAATCCTAATTACTTTGGTCCCAATAATCCAGTTCCTAATAACTTTGGTCCAAACAACCCAATTTCTAATTACTTTGGTCCCAACAACCCAGTCCCAAATAACTTTGGTCCTAATAACCCCGTTCCTAACACTTTTAACCCAAACTACCCAGGACAGAATCGTCCAGACCCATTTAACCCAAGTAATTACCCTCCCAACAGTCCTACGGACCAGCATTTCCACTACCCAGGTGGGTTTAACCCATCTGCCCCTGAGGATCCTTCTAAAGTGGAACCTCATAAATTTTCATACTGATTTAAGTTATATAAAACAATAATTTTGTTGTAAGTAAATAAATGTTATTTTAATTGAAATCAATTTTGTTTTTTTTTTAATAAAATTCCCTTAATTACTCATTTTCGGATCTCTTTAGGCACTCAGTCAACTAATGACTGCATAGTTTTAATCTATTAATAAAGTAAGTCAATTTATGTAAAAATTTGAAAACAAAATTTTAAAACATAGGACATAGATAAATGGTACCTTAGCCCTCCTCCATCTGTTTTCAATTATCTTAAAATTGCGATATTTGATTAGTTAGAAAGTACTTACAATAATTAAATTTTGAGGCAGATTAAGCAAAAAGTTTTATACAGAAAAAAATTCAAGCAGCAGATAATACGGCATACTTAGATAATATTATTTATTTATTTATTTATTTATTTGGTAAAAGGTACACCAACAGTATATATACACAACTTGACAGAAGATACATTATATGGTAACTAATCTAGTATATAAGCCAATAATAGGTGTACACAACATTTAAATTATTTATCTGTGAACAACAAAGTAGTTTGAAACTCTAAAATATAACAACTAGTGAGATAGTTAAAAAACAGTTATAATATTAAACAACTAAAAATAAAATATAAACTTAAAGATAAACCTATGCTTTGAATCGTGGAAAATATCAAGCTGAGGACATTTCTTACAGAGATTATAAATCTTCTTATAGAGATTATAAATCTCGTAATTGCTTCTTTTAGCCTTTAATATGTTTTAAACGGTTTTTTATTATATTTAGTCAAAACCCTCAAGATCTTCTTACTCTGCAGTTACCCATAATATTATGTTTATTTTATATTCTGATTACCGCCCATGATTCACACGGGCGGAATAAAATTATCAGTGTACCTTTAGTTTAGGTATTATCCCCCACTCATTGTAAAAGTATTCAACTGATTTCCAGCACAGAAAGGCCCTACTTAAGTAACTATCGGGCACAATTGAATTTAAATCTTGTAATTTTTTAATCTTCCTTAATATTGGTTTTCGATTTAGCACTAAAAACAACAAATAAAACTTTAACTTGCCTCAGTCTGTTTGCGCTGTCCGAGCGTCTTGCGGTTTCCACCAGACTCCCGGGGGGAAGCGCTAATTCTGTATTAATTTGACTCCTAATCGATGTTGGATTCAATTAAAATTCCCCAGTGGAATTTGTCGTTGCATCCCGTAATACGTTAGAGACGTTTGTCTCGACGAGAGACGACAGTGCAGGGTTGACACACGATCGTTGTTCGTTGGCTCATCTCAAATTAGGAAATTGAATATGTCCGGAATGTTTACCATGTTTTATAATTTTAATCAGGTCTCGATTATTTGGCACTGTTGCAAGTGCCATGATCACGGGTCAGCATTCAAATAAAACAATATTGTAAATATCCCAGATTTTATAATGAAATAGTTCATTTGGTACAGACATCTTAAAATACATTTTTTTTCTTATATAAGCAAAAATTTATTTAAAAAATTAGTTGTTTGTAAAGTAGGTTTACGATCGAGGTGTTTACGTGATAACGTCTCATTAAGAGAAAATCTCCATTCGTTTATATGCCGCTAGAGTGAGAGAGACGGAAGATCGGTCCACTTTCTCGAACGCTATGCCAGCCTCCGCTCGTGAGGGTTCCGCGTGACAAGTTTCACGGAATGGCTGGCAGCACTCGAGATGAGACGGGAGATCGGTCCGTCTCTCTCTCTCTCGTTATACCTGCGATCGCGCTCGTGAGGTTTTGGTGTGACACAAGTTTCTGAACATGTCACCCGACTAAAACGATTTTAAAGACGTTATCACGTCAATAAAAAATCCTTAAATACATCAGGAAACTAATATGAGAAGGTAGTACACTATTTTTATGACTACCTCAAAATATATAAAAATGGGCATAAAAATTAATGATTCCAAAACCCTCTTATCTACTAAATACGTACAATCGAAAAATCTGCACAACCTCTGCAATACACGGAAGTTGCTAAATAGAGCCTCATAAGATATATCCCTAGTTATAATTTACATTCGCAGTATTAGTGGTTGGCAGCCCTGTCGCCAAACCGGTTACGGAAATGGCGCGCGATCGCCGGAAACCGCCCTGTGTTTGTGGCGCCATCGACGTGCTCTGCGGCGTCACTTCCGGTCGGCTATGCTCGGAAATGTTCGCAGTATGTTCAACTAAATTACTGTTATTGGACCGGCCATTGATACTGTTTAATGTATTATACATCAACTGGAATGTATGCTTTGTGCATATTGTTTGGATTTATAATAATTTTAGTAGCAAAATATCGGAAATATACAAATTAATATTTTTTTTTTATTTTATCTTCTTGGTCGTATCCATCATGACTGATGATCGTGGTTGATGTTCTTCATATGAGTGCGGATGCATTTCCGCCATTGATTGCGGTCCATTGTACACTTCACTACCTCGTGGAATTTTTGAGAAGGGTTATGTTCTGGAGTTGGTCGGTCCATCGTGCTGGTGATCGGCCACGAGATCTTTTGCCTTCAGTGTTGCCAACAACGATTAACTTTTCCAAGTTTTCACCACCTCTTCTCATAACATGGCCAAATTTATCTTAGGTAACCCCTAATTCCCCCTCCAAAAGCCCCCTTCTTTTTCATTATAATCGACGCTCACGATGATCTCATTCCACGTGATGGTAAGCCGATGTGAGGTCCGCATAATTATAAGATTGATAGGCCTTTATAGAACTTATTAGGTCTGTCTCCCTGACCCTATGTAAAGTGTTTAATATCTTGAAAAGATTTCTTATGAAATATTACACTGATTGATGAAGTTAAATAAAATGCTTCATAGTACCAAGTAGAGATATTCTGAATAGTGAATGAAAGTAAATTAAATTCAAAGTGCATACAGATCATTTCATAACCAAAAAACTCGATCCCTATTGGTATATCGAACGTTTGTTGTACATGACAAAAATTAGGGTATCACTACAGTACATAAGACCTTCATCTAACCACAATCACAGATTCAGCCAAAATGAGATCTCGAAAAGAACATCCAATCACTAATCAAGTGATAGATCAACCGGCTTCATTTGAAAGAGGTAATGTGTCACGCGGATGGCTGAAATAGATTCTGTGGAGGTGGCGTAGGATGATGTTTTATAATGGCGACCATTAGAAAATATTGTAAATAGATATTCTTTATTGCTCTTATGACAAAAATATCTAAAGAGCTGACAAAATAAAACGATATAGAATCCAAAAAGTAATAAGAAAATATTTTTGAAGTATTTGAGAGATGATTGTGAAGATTTCGCGGGTGGAAGCTATGCATAAGCTTTTTTTTAACGTTGGCTTATACGAGACGCGTAACATATAAAGAAGAGAACGGGAGATTCTAAACCAGGGAAACGTTCAAAGTGAAAGTTCAAAAACGGTTTTCATCAGTTTCTAAGTGCAAGAGCTTAATAAGTTCAATCAACTGTATGAATTCACATTTTTTTTGTCATTTCACTTGTCCATTCAATTTTACATCTATGGCACGCAGTGTATCTAACAAAGGCAATGTTAACAAATGAGCAATAAGGCAGTAAGAGCTAAGGTCATTGGTATTCATCCCTCGCAGGTTCCGTGTTCTTCGGACCAGCGATTAGTGTTAATTGAAGAACAGATACACAGGGCCGGACTGTGAGGTTCGGAGGCTCATACTACTTTTATTTTGTAACTCGTTAGGTAGTAAGTTATACCATAGCTCATCCAACTTCTAAAGTGTGTACTTACCTTGGTCAAATTTTAAAGAAAGGTCAAATCTTAAGTACCCGTAATCGACGAGCGTGCATGAAGAGGTTGATGAATGTGGATGAAGCGAAAGTGGTGTGCCAGGACCGTTGCGCATGGCAGGAAGTGATCTCTGCCTACCCCTCTGGGAAAAAGGCGTGATTTTATGTATGTATATATGTTTGTCGTCATACATAGGGACAAATTTATAACAAAAAAGGACGAAATTGTTTCGTGTTGGTGATTTAGCGCATAATGTGAGTTAAATTTTGAAACGCGACATTGATAGGTCTTAAAAAATAAAATAAAATTTTCGGTAAATAATGGCAACTGGTAAATTATTTTCTTATTTCATACACTATCAATGTTTTGTACATTATTTTTGATTGTTCATACGAACGAACAGTGCTTCATCCAATGCAAGTCGTAAAAAGCGACTATTTTAGATAAGACGCAAAAATTTTATATTATTAAGTAAATAATAAAATAAATATTACACAACATCACATACATTGATCTGATCCCGTGGTAGGTAGCTTTAGTACTGGTGTTACAGATATCAGAAATCAACAGTGGATACACAAATACACTTAAATATTCTTAATACACACCCTGACACGGAACAAACACCGATGTTCGTCACACAAATGGAACATTTTATTCCCATAACGTTCTGTCATGAGCATCTTTTAATCTGAAAAGTGCCTTAACAAGTAAACACAATTCTGTCATCTCTTTTTACGCCTACTCTTTCAGCGATAATACTTTATTGTCGTATAAATAAGAACGCGCAAGCCAAGCGAGATTATTCCCACAATGTACGTCTAAGGCAGAGAGATCAGAATAAGAGCCGACAATATCGTAGAGCGTTAGTTGTGTCATAATTTCACGGTGGATGCACACATCACGACGATAAAGGGGATGATATATAGCCTTTGAGACGATACGATGTAATACATACAACTGGGGCAGATCTCGGTAAAACTACAGGTTAGTAAAGTTGAATCGGAAGTTAATCAATAATGCATTGTAAAGACATTAGACTAGCAAGTTCGAAGTGTTGCCAACAGATGGCGCTTACATGCCATTTCAATACCAATATCAGCAATATAATGCGAGCCTACATCTCACTATCAAACTAATATCTATCACTACTATTTCTATACGACATAAGATCATCCAGTCACGATCTGCTAGCTCGGCGGAAACAACCTTCGCTTTTAGTAATATTCCTACAGACTTCAGACTTTCTATCGATGGGTTTGCACAGGGCACGTTATTTATTCGTATCGTTATCGTTTAGGGGTTCATACATATTTAATTTTTTTTCTATGAAATTTTCAGATGGGAGACGTTTTGTCGACCGGTTGCTGTTACCACCATACAGTTGCGTAAAACCCGCCAAGTGACTCTGGCCTCTCTCGGTCAAGTCGGGTTCCGGGATCAGCACTGTACGAACCGGAGCCAGGGGGGACCATTTTTGCGGCAAGCGCCGGACCAGTGGAGTCTTAGCGGCGGCATTGTGCGGGCGGAGCGGGTCAGCCCGCCGGCCTGGGAGACCCGTAGAAACGGGGGCCCTTCCGTCCAGCGGACTGGCCAACTCGGACCCGCACAGCTCAATACCAATGCGAGACTCCACGCCTTGTCTCGTTGTTGCCGCAGCAGTGGTCTCCTTTTTAAGCGGGCTTTCAGGGTGAGTGCGACAGGCTCAATATGGTCTATTGTGCCTGTCGACCTCATATTTGGATCTCACTACCGCTTTCCATCAGGTGGAGTGAGGTCATCTTGTTAGCTTATTATAAAAAAAAAATCTTTATAGAATCTTTATTAGAGTAGGACATCCAACGATGTCCGATGTGAGAGCCATTCGCGCCCTCTGAAGATAAAGGCTACTCCAAGCCATGATCGTAGTCAGTTAGGGAAAGAAGATGTGTGATATTGAATAATAATTCAATACTCACAAGTTTTTAAGTAACCCTAAGGATGCAAATTCCAAACTTGACCAACTACTCAACGGTCTTGTTAAGAAAAAAGTCTTGGACGACTGATGAAGATTTTTCCTAGATTGATCAAAACGACCACTTCTATCTAGGTAAAGTATAATAGCACCTTAAGTGTAGTGCTCACTGGGTGTTGAGATGTCGGGAGATTCTTTTGTGTCGATTTATTGTTAGCAGCTAAATGATATTGGAAAAGCTTGTTGTTTCTAGACCTAAAGCTTGGGGGAAGCGTTAGTATTGGAGTTGGTCTTATCCCGGAAGTAGATTTTTATTCTGGTATGGAACCATTTTTGTACTAGCAATGTAAACAATTGTAGAAATAAAAAAAACAATAATTTGGATATTGGATTTTAAGCTGAACCTAACAAGTTATATATAAATGAAGACTTAAAAGTTTGTTCACTTACATTTTAATAAATAAATTGACTTTATTTTGTGAAAAGCCTAGCCTAGCTAATGTCTATGTTAGATAGACCATTTATATCGAGGAAAGCTTTAGGCTATATAACATCACGCTGCGGTGCGAAGAAACAGTGGAAAATGTTAAATCGGGATAAACTAATCATCTTTTGGGGCTTTCGTTTCTTGCGTTGCAAGAACGGTACACAAAAAATATGATAAAAGCATCTGCGACAGAAATCTTTTAAGATTACCTCAGAAGAATCCGTCATCACGGGACTTGCGGGGAAGCGGACGGCTCTCACCCCAACTCCGACGGCACAGCTATCCATAACATACTCGTATGCGCATATGGAAAATCGCCAACATCACAACATTAGTTCGAACCGCAAATTGATTCGAACGGTTCGGTGCAATTGGAAAGTAAATCTAGAAGCGAGTAGAACAGCCTGATCCGCGATAGCGGCCAACTTCGTGTGGCGTCTGTATAAAGTGCGATACACACCGCACCGAAGGCCTGCAAATGTAATATAAATAAAAATAATATAAATATACTAATGATTTTAACTTAATTAAGTAAAAAATTAGAACTAATTTCCGGTTAAGAAAACTTGAGGATAAATATTTTTTGACGATCGGCAAAATAGTAATAGTCACATAAGTTACTTACAACATTTTGTAATGGTGCACAATTACAAAATTTTAGCTTTCAATGGGTTGAGTTTAAAATAGTTTTATTTATTTTTAACCCTAATGTACCCGAAAATGGTAACTGAGTTTGTAAGATTCTACTTTAAACAGAACCTGCTACTAAACTTAGTGCACAATATCTTTGATTTGACTTTTTAAAAACATATACGTACCCTGTCTCTTACGCTACAAATCATGAGTTCTATTTTCATTCGATAAAAATATTATGATTATGTGACGATAATTTCTATTACTCTTACTTAATAGGAGTATTACTTGTCTGGATGCGTTACAATATCAATTCTGGTTTCCATAACACTAATGATATCATCTTGTGTTATGCTTAAGCTAATTCTTGGATTAACATAATGAAATTTGCTTGTAAAATGTATTATTTACAGCGTAATCAGTGTAACAGAATTTATAGTAAGTATTGGGACAAAACCACAAAGGAGACGGGCGAACGTCCATACAAAATTGGGCCTGACTGTACAGCAACAATTACTACACTATTTAATTCTGATATTACTGCCATTTCAAATAAATAAACTTTCTTACAACTGCTACACGGGAGAAAAAGATATAGGGTGTTATAATTTGCTTCGTAATGAGTTATTCTAACAAACTCTCAGTGCTCTCACGTTGTAGGTATAAAGACTACTACTGACTAGATTTTATCAGATTGTATTTTAGCACATTAACACATTGCGGTTTCTAAGATTATTGCAAAAGACTAGCTGTTTCTCGCGGTTTCACCCGCGTCCCGGGGCAACTTCTTCCCGTATCTGGATAAAATATAGCCTATGTTACTCAGGGTGAATCTAATGGTGAAAGAAGTTTTGAAATCGGCGCAGTAGTTTTTGAGTTTATACATTACAAACATACAAATAGACACACAGAAATACAAGTATTTCCTCTTTATAATATTAGTGTAAGTAGATGGGGTATGAATGAAGAACACATTTCTCTCATAATAATTATTTATTGATCATCTATTTCAACAGAAACAATTAAAATATCGTCTTAAAACTGTGCAGGTGGTATTAAATACTCTTGATGTTTCGCCCAGCCTAGGTCAGCAGCCCACATTTCTTTTTCCTACCAAGCAAGAACAATAATATTATGCTTTCCTCTTCTATTTTGATGTAATCCGCCGCCAGCTAGCTATGCCGCAATTGATACAATGAAGTCGTTGATCAGTCATTGTATTCTCGTAATAACCATCAGAATCTATCGTCGCAAAATAATACTAATTGAATAATAAAAGCACACGAAAACACAACAAAACGAAATATCCGCTATCGTAAGTTCAAGCCAATGATGATTTTTTAGTTTGACGTTTGACTTTGATGTAACATGAGGTCTACTTTGTTGCCAGTACAAGAAAAAAAATAAACCTGTTGATCAATTTATTTTTACAATGTTTTTATAAACGTTGTTATATAATTAATTATTTAAAACGTATTTTTAAAACATAATCTAAAGACAAACACACTTTATTCACTTTCATTGCTTTTATTTTCTATTTTATATCATTTCTTTATTTATATCATTACTTTATTTCATTTGGCAACATTGTCAAAAAATGACAGTAAAGCTAGGAAGTAACGAAAGTCAATAATATTATGATTAAATATTTTATTTAATATCCCATGGTAAAATGGCTTAATAATAAATGATTAAAAATTAAAAATTAAGAAAAAAATATTGATAAATATTTTATTTGTGTACACGATAGGCCCAGATTCGCCCATCTCCTTTCCAATACTTTTAGGACGAATAACTTATCCTTACATTTTATTTATCTACCAAAGTTTTCACAACGTGTCTTCAAAGCTCGCCTAACCGCACCGCCGTGTGTCCACCGGATATAACTTCGCCACTAGCCGCCAACTGTTATTTTCACAGAGTCTGACTTTTGGACAATAAAGCAATTTGGTTTGCAGTATTCGCCAGCGTTTGTGTAGCGCCATGTGAAAAAATAGTGAATAGATAAAGGGTTTTTAAACTTGTTTTTGTACGCACTTATCAATGGACACTGCCTCTCGACCGAGTCTGCTCTTGATCTATTTGTGCACGACTGAAATGGCTGAAACAATTCATTTTGGGCATTGGCACTACTGAAATGCGTTTCGTTTCAGCGCATTCAGTACTGGTGTGCGTTTCGTTGATATTTCGGAATTTGTTTTAGCATGTCCGTCAGTTTACTCCAAATTTTAAGGTTATATTTTATAATTTTGCTTTCCCATTAGATAAAATCATTCATCTTTAAATGCGAAATTAAATATTTAATTATTTATTTATTGGTAATAGAGCCTGAGAAAGGACATAGGCTACTTTTTAACCGTAAAACGTCTTACACGATAAAAGATTTGTCGGTATATAGTTTTTGTTTCATCGTATAATCTCAGTCTGTATTAAATATTAATCCGCGTGGTATTCTACTCTACTTCTTCTGAAAGATTCTTAGTTTCACCTGAATTAGTTAATTGGTGTCTTTGTTCATAAATGACGGAAGCATAAAGGTTATTTAATCCCGCAGAGCTAGGACAACAGTTGAACAATTTGCTAAAAGGGTTCGCCACAATAGTTCTCAGAGTTTTCTACCGGCCCCACTTAGCTAATTTATTACTTCATTTTCATTCCCCTAGCGCTATTTCCCTTAATACGGGGCAGGTTTACTATGATCCATAGATAAAGGTGGTCCCGTAATTGTAGTAGAGCGATTCTTGTCTGACCTCCGTGAAAATTATATATTTATTTTAAAGCAATTCGAACCTTTTTAAAACTATTTTGTACCTACTTATCGCAAGAGCTTTCACATTTTATAATGTTTCACGTCACCACCATTTTTCTTACTAGTTCCTCATCTTATATAATTAAATATCTAAATAAATATCTGGGACATTTCCACACACGGTCATCTGACCCCAAACTAAGCAGAGCTTGTACTATGGGCGTCAGAGACTGATATACATACATAGATATTTTTAAATACATACTTAAATACATAATCATACCCAGACACGGAACAAACACCGATGTTCATCACACAAATATTTGTCCCGAGTGGGAATCGAACCCACGACTCTTGGGACCGCCAGCCAGGGTCACTAACCACTGTTCCACCGAGCCAGTCAAACACCTCATCAACATCTTTTTTATGATGATATCACAGATATCGATACCATACGAGGTATAAGGATCAGTACCAAAAATATTTTATTATCTAAATACAAGATCACATACATTATACAACATGCTTATGACAATTATTCGTGAAGATATAACCTACAACTCATTAAATAATAGACAGAGACTACCAAATCCAAACAACTACGCAATGAACTGACTTTTGTTGTTTGTCACGATCACAAAGAATAGTTTCTTAAGGTGCTCTCTCACTGGGAGTATTCGTGTGCAATGTAACGTTACAGATTCAAGCATTACATCAGTTTGAAGGGAAACCTGATGTAACGGAGCGAACCTTGTAATGATACTAATTGATGATACATAAGTGAAATAACAGAACCTAGCATTAAAATATGAATATTGTCAAGGTACTTGTGATATAATGTCAAAGATACGCGAATGCTTGTTTTCTAATGTATAACACAAATCCTACCTGGTCCTACCTACTTGGTCGCTTAAGAGTTAGTAAATAGTAACTACCCAGGCATCTCTCTATTCTTTTCGATTCTACCCAAGGAAAGGAAATTCCAAATCAGTTGCTTGGATAATTGTTGTGCTATCAAGTAGTTACTTGGTAAAAAAGTACTTACTTTAGTTCTTTTCGAAAACTGAAACTGGTCGAATATTTATCATGTTATTTTGTTATAATGAGCTCCCGATATTTCGGCACTATTGCAAGCGCCTAATACATCTATTTCTCATATACTCGTGCACGTTTTCTGTAACATCTTAACATATTTAAAAATTTTAGGATTACTCGCGAATGCTTGTAAGTCAGGAACGTAATACTACAATGTAATGTTTATAAAATGTTACGTTACATCCAAGTCTCCCGGTGTAACAGCGCCTTCACTGGAACTCTCCGCTCTATTCTCCCATTGTCACGCACAGACAAGCTTAGTGGACCGACCGCAACGCGCCTGACTTGGTCTGGTCCGACCAAGTTGTCGGGTGTCGATGCACATGAACGAACATCTTCCGTTTTGGTCGGTTATCTTGTCAGGGTGTGGACATTGCGTCGGTCCAGATTTGATTTGGCTAAGTTTCTATTCGATAACGGTTCTGGTTGTTGGCTGGAACTAATGGTTAGTTTAATCTGTCAGTGTGAGTTCGTTATTAGAATTTGGAAAGCTGATAAGACTGTGTCTGTGATAGTAACTAACTACCATAGTAACTTGAATCTAATCAGTCCTAATGAAAGGACTTTCCAAATCAGTGGCTTGAATATTTCTCAAGTCTTTATTATGTGTTTACTTTACTTTAGTTATTTGATAGAACTACCTACACCATTCGTCATATGGTTGTGCATGTTCTCCGTAGTATTTGTATTTTAAATAAAATTATTACATTATATGAACTTCTATCAATACGGAGGTTTATGTAATGAACATAACAGAAAAGCGAAATAAACCAAACGCACCGTTGAATTGATTGAATGGAAAAGAGAAATACCGAGTTGCCTTTGAGGTCAATTAGTACTCAATATTCAATTCATATAAATATTAGTCTATATGGGTCTACACGCGTTATTAGGAGTAGCAAATTACATAGCTACTTACTGCCCGACGTTTCGACTGGGTTGCACCAACCATGGTCGCGAGCGAACCAACCTTATTCAATTCATATGATGAAAATTCAACAAAGAACTTTCTCGCAGTTTCATCACATAATAAACTGCCATCGTTGGCATGATAAGATTAATTATATAGGAAAAAACACATGAAATAATGTATTGTTTTGGATAGAATACTTAAATGTTCATTCTGTATTTATTTTTATTTCCAATAGGAGTATCACCTATAGATACATGCAGTCCATTTGTACAGAAATAAATTATTTTCTCAAGAAGGGATCGGATCTGAACATTTTTCCTTACTTAAGAAACAGAGGTAACCCAAAAGAGACGTTCAAATAGTAATGATGGCGGCTAGGAGAATAGAAATACACGTTTCCTATTGGTATATCGGACTGTTCTCCTATTTAGGGTAGAAAACAAAATTAAAAACCACTGAAGAACTGAGAAAAATACACATACACACACAGGAAACACATAAATGGGTAATTAGCTAAGTTTCACGTAGCAGAAACTGAATCGCATTGCCATTCATTTATATCCGTGACAATTATGTTACGTGGACCAACTGAATAATTAATTGCTATGGTTTTCGGCGTTGTTTCGTGCGAGATAAGCATTCCACTTGAATCGGCTGTAAAGTCAGATATTGGCCAACGATTGACAACTGCAAACGGTCCTTTGAGCCGGATCAAATTTACTACATCAATTGTAAATACTATTCTGAGTTGTGCATTTGACCAAATTCGTTTCATTTTGGTATATTTAATTGTGTCTAGTTTCGACATACAGCTTGATTCCTTTTTTTAACCGAATTTATCATAAAAAATAGTATAGTACTGAATACATAGATTTTGACGTCAAAAAAATTATGAAGTGCAGGTACTTATATTTTTCAGCTCAACATTTGGTTTTGCTAATCTTCTCAACATTTCGTTGCATAAGCTCAGCTGATCGATCACTTAGTAAACATCCATATTATTGTGTATCATTGAACTGCATATATACGGTACATCTGAAAGCCACTAATAGACCAATAGAAGCAGTCAAACGCTAGTTTAAAATGCTTAACTTGAGCAGTTTGCTGAGCGTATCTTCTATCTCAATTCGAATTCCCGGGCCATTCCGAACTAAGTTATTCCAGTGATCGAATAATCAATACCATATCATCGCGCGAACTTCTCTATCTGTATTACAAGCGGATCAAATTTCGAGTCGAGAGTTTCTCCAATACAATTGTAATGGGATCTAAACGTGATAGGATTGCCGATCTTGCTCATGCAAGAGCCACACTAAGGTAAATGCCGATGGCTTTGCATTGCGAGAAATTTAAGGACAGTGTTGATAATTAAACGGTTAATGAAGATTTGCCCCCTTAAAGGCAGTGAGAGATATACTCCCAACAAAATCTTCTGACCTCACTGTAAAAAAATTTTGTTCCTTGCAATGAAAAACTATTAATGTATTATATTATTCACTTACACAAACTTCCAAAAGCAACTAAATATGTCAAAGATATTCTTAGGATGTGTAGTCAACCCGCAGTTGGCCAGCGTGGTTGACTAAGACTTTGTCGCCCTGGTTTACGGTAGGCTGTGTGGTCTTCTCAAAACAAACACGATACGGTCTTTAATTTTTATATTATTTGTTAACATGAATAAAATAACATTTATTTTCCCTGATGACATTTAAATGATATATAGGTTTAATTCGTTTAAAATTTAATTTGCTCTCAAACTGAAATTAAAATAAATTAATCAAGAACTTTTTATCAAATGGCTTTTGTATTCGCGTTAAAAATGTATGATAATAACTAATAAATTGTGGTAATTGTTCCAACTTTTATAACAAGTATAGTGGTTATACCAGTAGAACAAAATAAATGTTTTTAATTGAATTTTGTATAATAAAGAGTCAGAAACATTGGGAATGAATGGTTAATGCTTTATTGAATTACAAACAGCATTGTTTTTCACTTACTTTTGTAAAACCAAAAGTGGTAATGACAGTACGATATAAGATCATATTACCTATATAAAAATACATATGCACGCAAGAAACAAAAAGACGTTGTTGACATTCATAAATAATATGACACCGGGGTGAAAAATCGAGGCTCTCTGTTCAGGATACCCAGTTTGCCTCCCTGCCCTTTCCACTCCCGAACGACACGTGCTGGACAGCGCTGTCATCTACATACGATGCAAGCGCTGGTGGCTCAGGCGAAGATGTTCAGTTCCTCATTTTTGCCCCGTGTCGGTGTCATTAAAGCATGGAATGCCCTTCCAGCCCATGTTTTCCCTCCCTCCTATGATCCCGGGCTCTTCGGCGAGGCGTGAAACGGTATTAAGCCTTCAGCGTGAATGCGACAGTCTCAATATGGTCTATTGTACCTATCGACCTCATATGTGGATCTCACTGCCGTTTACAATCAGGTGGAGTCAGGTCAAGAGTCAGGATAACATCGTGACACATCGATCTGTTAGATTTATGTAAATTTTTAGACCTTTGTGATAAAATTATAGATCTTTGTGATAAAATTGAAATGAATCAATAAAAACCACGCATGCTAGAATTCACTGAATCAACATTGTGTCGCATGCTATCACCAGCCTCAGAGTATAACCAGTGTAACCCATATAAAAGTTGTCCAATAATGCTTTTTCGTTAAAATTTTTAACTGGCAAAGTTGGTTATTAATTTCCATGCACGTTTTATGTGGTTCCCGCATGTTACCAGTTAATATTAAATTTTTCTACACTCAGTCTCAGGAGGATTATGCAAAACAAGTCTATCAATGGTTTTAAAAGTTAAGCGACCCAATATGTTAAATTCAGGTAAAAGTCATCATTTTCCTATAATTAATGTAAGTGTGTTTTTGTGTTAGACACCTCTTCTTTTTCTACGCTTTATCGTTAAGAGTATGGAGATGGACATAATCGTACGTAGGTCACAGTTCATCCCAAACTATATATTTCATTTGAAATACCGGTATATAGATGGCGCTAAATACGGAACACATGTTTTACTACTGAAGTATTACCCTTTAAAGCGCATGGTTATTCTTTTGACACCTTATTCAACTAAAAGGGCTTACCGTTTCAGAATTCTTGATCTTTCCGGATATATTTTTCAGTTATAATTAACCACAATTGGCTATTCAAACACAGCTTCATTTTAAAATACTAA
Organism: Maruca vitrata; assembly: GCA_039566165.1. NCBI lineage: Eukaryota > Metazoa > Arthropoda > Insecta > Lepidoptera > Crambidae > Maruca > Maruca vitrata. The sequence goes on from CM076932.1 coordinate 8,799,796, forward strand.
GAATTCTAAGTAAGTAGCTATGTATTTGCTACTCCTAATATCGCGTGTAGACCCATAAAGACTAATATTTAGTACTAAGAATTCTCCAAAAGATCCCTTTTCAAGCTAAAAATAACTTTTTGCGAAATATCAGTGCATAGAAAAATGCAGCTTTAATTGCCCCAACGAAACAGGATTGCCGGGCATGTATCAAAAGATCTCGTTGCAAAGAATGTTTGTCAAAGGAATCAGCCTTTGATATTGGCTACAGGAACCGGAAATACTGCACTCTACAGTGAGATTCGAATGATACTCGTTCTTACATAATTTAAGGTACTGTTTTCTTGCACTAAGCTTAGTTTTTCTTTGAAAGGATTATAAATTGGATGGGGTGAGGTGTAAAACTAACTTTTTTCTGGTATTTTGGTGTTGGTTACACAGTGCATTTACATAATAACAGATAAAATAAATATGAATGAATAAATATTATACAACAACACATACTTTGATCTGATCCCGTGGCAAGTAGCTTAAAAACTTGAGTTCAATCAACAGTGGATACACAAATATACTTAAATATACGAATAACACACCCAGACACGAACACCGATGTTCGTCACACAAATAAGTATTTTTCACGGGTGGAAATTGAACCCACGACTCTCGGAACCGTAGGCCTGAGTCACTAACCATTGTTCCACTGCGCCAGTTAAAATGCATTAATCACAGTCCAGTCAAATTAGGTAACAATCTCGGAATTCGAGATACCCAGCTGTAAGTCTGTAAATACTTGTATATTGACACCCTAAAAGTTGTCTCAAAACCTACATATTGTAGGGTGTACGCAACTATTAAATTTTCAAGGTCAAATGTCACAAATATCAGTTTTATGAACTTTTGAGCGAAACGGGAAGTTTTATCATAAAAGTGTGTCGGGGAAAATTACTTATCTTCTATTTATCTATAAAAATTGTCTGTACGTTTTATTCCTAAGATTTACCATTTCAGAGATACAGCGATGCAAATAGTTGAAAAAGTTGTATTTTCAAAAGCATCCAGGCCCACGTGCGATTGTGCTAGACAGTTAAAATTTTCACGAATGATGTATTTCAATAGTTTCTATAACATATAATACTAGAAAAAGCTTCCCGTTTCGCTCAAAAGCTCATAAAACTGATATTTGTGACATTTGACCTTGAAAATTTAATAGTTGCGTACACCCTACCATATGTAGGTTTTGAGACCACTTTCAGGGTGTCAATATCTAAGTATTTACAGACTTACAGCTGGGTATCTCGAATTCCGAGATTCTTACCTAATTTAAGCTAAAATGACTGGACTAATCATTAGTTTACAATACATTAGATTTTCTAACACTTGAATACAACAATGGTGCCAGTGTTGTAGTGTGTGCAACACTACTGATTTTCTATATATTTCTATGAAATACGTACTTATGTGCCTCGGAAGTATAACTGGCTCAGTGGAACAGTGAGCCTGGCTACGGTTCCAGGAGTCGTGGGTTCGATTCCTGCCCGGGACTTATATTTGTGTGACGAACACCGGTGTTTGTTCTGTGTCTGGCTGAGTTATTAAATATATTTCAGTATTAGAAAACTGAAATTGTCCGGGATATTTACCATGTTGTTTTTTTTAATGAGCTCCCGATATTTGTTATCATGACGCTTGCAACAGTGTCGAAATATCCATAATAATGTGTGTAATCATGACAGTTTAAAATTACTTATATATATATTTCAGTATACATATTTGTGTTTACCGTAGTTGTTTCTGATTTGCGTAACACAATACATCTTCCTTTCATCCCGTAGTTCCTGTCAACAAGTACGAACCAAGTCAAAGTCAAAGTTGAAATCAATGACAAACGATACAGCTTTGAAACCCAATCTCTCTCACAAACAATATATGGAAGTGCTATATCGGGACAAGATATGGCGTACGGCTGTATCTATTCATCAACTCTGAAATATCAAACATTTAAGTTTGTCGGCCGGCCATGTTTGCCTATTCGCAATCAAATTGATGTGCACACACGTTATCTCGAATGACAGTCAAATTACTGGCAGGGTGGGGATAGTTAAGGCATGAGACACAGCGGAGTAGGTCGAATGACTAGTTGTGTGTATGTTAAAACTCTTTTGTTTGATTGAAATTCTTCAATAACTTAAACGCCTGAGCGCCGTAGTTTAGGGTAGGCCCGTGTCCCAGATGTAGGGACGATGGCTTGGATCTCTACTTTAGCTTACCGTTAGGCTAAAAGGAGCTATCATTTTAGACTTTCGCGTTCCATTACACTAGAATTAGTTTCAATTCGCTCGCGACCACGATTGGTGTAACCCAGTCGAAACGTCGGGCAGTAAGTAGCTATGTAATTTGCTACTCCTAATATCGCGTGTAGACCCATAAAGACTAATTCTAGGAGCTATCATGCTTCATAATTAAATAAAGTTTCTAAAAATAGCACACATGCCACTGGTGGCCAGAGCAGAGTGCACTTTCCCAATCATATTTTTTTTCTCACTGACATACGATGATGGCTTGGAGTAGCCTCGTCATCATCACCGGACTGGCGGGGGAGCGGACGGCTCTCACCCCTAACGCAATTAAAAATGTACATTAGAAGTTGATGAACAGGATATTACCAACTAAATATACAATAATTATCAAATAACTATGAAAACTTTTCGAATACATGTATACTTTTTCTATCTACAAGTATATTGATGTAAGCAGAACACTAAATCAGCGCTCAAAGCAAAGCTGACTAGAAAGAAACTATTAAAAATAACAATAGATTCCAAAATCGCCTTCGCTTCTGCCTACACCCCCGATTGTATAGCAGAGTTTTGTATTTCTATGAATAACGTATGTCCACCAGGGACTAGTGACTAATTTAACCACAAACACACAGAGCGACCAAAACCGGCGGGCAATGTATGTATTTGTTTCATTTGGGCTAATCGAATGTTTTGGGTGTAGTTTGTGTCCGCGGCCCGATAATCTAGTGTTAACAAGCTAATCACGGGTTGAGCTTAAACGATATGGTTTCAGATATGATTCTAGTCTATGGACAATTTTCACAAATGATACGTCTGTCTAAAAAGGTATGAGTTTGATTGTAGAAACGGAGGCCCTTCCGTCCGGCGGACTGGCCAACTCGGATCCGCACAGCTCAATACCAATGCGAGACTCCACGCCTTGTCTCGTTGTTGCCGCAGCAGTGGTCTCCTCTTTAAGCGGGCTTTCAGGGTGAGTGTGACAGGCTCAATATGGTCTATTGTGCCTGTCGACCTCATATTTGGATCTCACTACCGCTTTCCATCAGGTGGAGTGAGGTCATCTTGTTAGCTTATTATATTTAAAAAAAAAAATGATAAGATGTCAATTATTCTGTTAATATTAAGTATCAATAAAGACCGGATTATGCAACATAAAAAGCTTCTTATATGCATGCAAATATGGATGAAAAATGCTTGAAATATGCATGAAAATGCTTGAAACATGCACGAAAACTTACTACTTTTCCCCTTTTTTTTTTGGAGACTTCCGTCCATTATTTTTTTTTTAATTTCAAAATCAGCAAATAATTAATAAATTTTTTTTCAAAGGAGATCACAAGTACGGTAATATTATATGAATTTATTTATTATTTTTGTCAACGCTGCTGACTGCGTTCTGAAATGTAGTAAATGTAATTTCAAAACGCAGGGTGAGTTAAAAATATTGTAAATGTACCGATAATATGCATCATAACTATTTTTTAGTTAAAATATGCTATTACTGCTGAGAATGGCAAAAATATGCAAATGCATATGCGTATATGCAAATGCATATAATCCGGTCTCTACTTATGAATAGAACATTACATTTACATTAGTAGTAGGTAAATGCAGGAAAGCTGTAGCTACCTACCTACGTACATAATTACAATGCACTGTACATATAGAGGCCAAATCATAACAGAAAATAAAAAATACAAAATCCAAACGTATTTCTGGTAGCCACAAAAAAGACAAAAACCAAAACACAAATAAACACTCCAAAGAGAAGCCACAAAATAACGAGATTCGAAAACGTTTAACTTCCCAAGATACTTTTAAAACCGATAAAGAAACAATTGAAACCGCCTGACCAACTTCATTACGGGTTTCAGCTGAAATTGTCGTCCCCACAAAAACGGGAAGAAAACTCAGGTGGCAAGCATTAGCGAAAACAAAAGGGATCTTCATTTTCAAATATGGCGGATTTGAGCTTCAATTAAAAGTTAAGCCTTTGAGCAGCGACAAACCCACTGGGGCGATAACTAGATCTCTCCCTTGTTTGTAATCTTCCTGAATGGGAGCTTTCGACGCAAAAAACGTCGCGGACCGATCGAAGCATTCGTTATTTTAGGGGGAATGGATTTCGCTGATTCTGGTCGGAAATGTTTTCGGTCATTTGGTGGTGAACGTTTTTTTTTCTTCTTAATTCTCCTAATGGGGCATTGTTTTTGTTTAATTTTATAGACTGCGGTTTCCTGCTTTATACTTTAATTTGCTTTTGTGCTTAGCACCTATCTAGGTATACCTACTTATAATAGTACCTATAGGAAAAGGAAATAGTGACAATTCGTCGCACTTGTGTTCACGAGTAGTATAATTATGTTAATAATGCAATTATTATCTATACACAAAATTAATGTCAATGAACAATTTGTGTTTACAAAAAGTTTCAAAAATAAACAGTACACGCCCGGCATTCTATCAACAAAGCTTTACAATATGCATAGATTCCTCTCCTACAAAACAGCTACCACTCCTACATACTGAAACAATGGCAAAGAACAAATCGTGTCCTCAGCATACATACGCTGTCCACTGAAATAACTTTCCCGCTATCACAGGAATGGCGTACAATAAAGTCTAACTGAACACTATCTCTAATTAGCTTTTTATCAAGCGGAGCTCTTTAAATTACCCAATGTCGGTCGCTGTAAATCTGTTCGTAAGAGATTTAAACTTACTTAGTATGGAGCGGATAAGTTACAGACTATATTACATTGATTGCGCTTTTGCTTCGAGTTCTTGTTGTATTATGGTTTCTCGTCGTTATACACCGTGAAATTTGAGTGGTTGTTTTCCCGCAGCAAAATGATTCTACCTTATATAGTAGCTTAATAGATTTGTGCAGTTATTTTTTATAAAAATCAATAAATGCCGGTTTTACGAAAGGTATAAGAGAAACTTTAAAGTACGTTCGAACCGCTTTATTACTTAGGGCGTAGAGCTTCTTTAGCTTTAAGCATTGATTTCATGTGGCAAGCAGTACCTGAATACGTCACATCTTAAAAAAACAACGATAGCTCTTCTAGTTTTCGAGTTGGAAAATTATTATTTTGAAAATTCGAAAAAAACAATATTTTTTTTCAATATACATGATTTGCATAATAAAGGCAAATCGTTCTGCCACGGGAAATTTTTGTCATGTTAGGTTAGGATCGTTGCTTGCCATGCGAGAGGTCGTCAGTTATAACCCCGCTACGTACCACTGTGTGTTTCAAATTTAAAATTCATGTGTACAAGTATTCGACGCTTTAACGGTGAAGGGAAATATCGTGTGGAAACCTGCACACTTACGAAGAAATTCTAGGTTGTTTAGTCAACCAACCCGCACTTGGCCAGCGTGGAACGAATATGGGCTAATGAATCATCATCATCAGCACATATACGTCATAATATCGTCATCTGATGATGAGTTGTGTTCGTCTCCGTTCGAAAAAGATTTGTGTGAGCCGTTTCATCATCATCATCAGCCTATACGTCCCCACTGGTGGATCTTACTACGCCTTACCATCAGATGAAGTGAGATCATCTTGGCAGCCTTTTATAAATCGTAACATAAGCACTTAAGCAACTTACTTAAGAATCAGAACAATGTATATGTTGCGTGATATTTCTTTGTTACTATAGTCCAGTCAAAATAGACATTTAACCTAGGAAAAATTCGCATAGAGCTGAAAATTGGCATGAATGTTGGGAGCACTATTACAAATAATCTGTCAAAAGTCCCCATCGATCCCACGTCTGCAAAAAAAAATAATCAAGGTCAAATGTCACAAATATCAGTTTTATGCACTTTTGAGCGAAACGGTAAGTTTAATCATAAAAGTATGTATGACAAAATTACTTATCACGTAATTATCTATAAAAATGTCTAAACACTTTGTTCCTAAGATTCACCATTTCAGAGATATAGCGATGCACAAAGTTGAAAAAGTTGTATTTTCAAACGCTTCCAGGCCCCCATGGGATTGTGCAAGACAGTTAAAATTTAAAATTTAAAATTTTAACGAATGATGTATCTCAGTTGCCTCTATAACATCTAATACTAGAAACAACATGAAACCAACGTGTAAAGTGGGTTCTCATACAAAACCTATGTTTTTTTTTCTCACACTTGGGCGGTTTTTAACGTGGTTACCCTAGTGAACCTATTCCAGTGGGGCTACCATGAGTTTAAAACTTACGCGCTCGATATCTACTACGTAAATATGTCTATGAAAAACATGTACAGCGCCGGCTGGTGGTTACGCGAAGAACTACAATCGGCCATATGAAAAAAACAACTCGATAGGTTTTTAACGTACGTAAGTTTACGATAGCCAACTCATGGTAGGCCCTCAGGTCATATATCGATCAAAAACGATATCAACAGATGAATGCATATTATGTAAAATATGAATTTTCTAATGATTAAAACCACGATATCTCGCGAATGGTGAGTCGAAAAAGAAAAAGTGACTGGACCATTTTTGTAGAAAATTGTATGATCTACAACTTTTGTTTGACCTTTTTTTACGATAATACTTACTATTTTCGAGAAAAATGGAAAATCCTTAATTTTATATTTTTGACCTTGAATAAATTTTTTTGCAGAAGTAGGATTGATGGGGATTTTTGATATTTCGTTTATTATGATGTATTTAACGTCTCTGGCAATTTTCAGCTCTATGCGAATTTTGTCTAAGTTAGCACTTATTTTTGTCTATTTTGACTGGACTACTAGTAACCATAAAAAACCTTTCTCTTGAATCCTTCAATCTAAAGCGACTTTGTTTTATATTATACTAGCTTTCCGCCCGCGACTTCGTCCGCGTAGAGACGTTTAAAGGGTAAAACATTACTTCTTTATAGCGCAGTCGGTTAAAAAGTAGCCTTTATCCTTTTTTAGGCTCTGGACTATATCTGTACCTTTCGTTTAAATCGGTTCAGTACTCTATGCGTGAAAGCGTAACAGACAGACAGACACACAGAGTTACTTTCGCATTTATAATATTAGTAAGGATAGTGATGTGTACAAAGTATTAACCCCCTGGTCACACCTAATACGCCTCTTCGTTCATATTCACAGATAACAGTGTTTCATCGGTGACATTAGGACAAAATTTGTCCAGAATTCATTTAATGAATCATCGGGCCCGGTACACATTTGATCCGATGGACTGTCCGAGCGTAAATCATTCACGATTTAATTTGCGCATATCTCGTACCGTGTACGATTTATAGCGAACGATTCTCCGATTAACGCTTAACAGCTGTACTATAGGTGAGTGTATTAGATGCTGATAAATTTTATATATTGTTTCATTTGTAATTTATAAAAAGTAATGACGTCTGCAACTAACCACAAGTAAAAAGCTCTGTCTAAAATGAAAGGTATCCTAAGATTGCGACGGTGGAATGCTAGGAAACTTTCCACGAAGTTGAACTTATATTGATAAAAATGTCGGCTTAACTCTTAATACCAGAGTTTGTAAGTTGAATTTAAAACTTGGGCTATTTGTGGATTAAGCTTTGTTTGGTATCTTGTTAAATTATGTTAGCTACGTGGTTAAGAACTTTTTATAGAATCTAGGGTCCAATATCGTGCAGTAAGACATCATCAGAGTCGATATAGTTCATATTAATTTCAAATTGGAAAAACCCAGTGGTATATGTATGCTCTCAGTAAGATATAAAAACATTTTTTTTAATATCCTCTTTGTATAAATATTGGTGGATTTTATGAAAGTCTTTTTTTTTATATAATAGGCTAACAAGATGACCTCACTTCACCTGATGGTAAGCGTTAGTGAGATCCACATATGAGGTCGACAGGCACAATAGACCTTATTGAGTCGCACTCACGCTGAAGGCCTGCTTAAATTCCGTTTCTCGCCCCGATTCAAGAGCCCGGGATCATAGGAGGGAGGGAAAACATGAGCTGGAAGGACGGTCCATGCCTTTATGACACGTGGCATTAAAGAGGCACTGAACATCTTGGTCCGAGCCACCAGCGCCTGCATTGTATGTGGATGGCAGCGCTGTCCTGCGCGTATCGTTCGGTTTCAATCATTAACTCATTCTTAACAGTATTCGTGACATTTAGATCACCACTGAAATTCTGTGCGATCTCACTATATAGTATAAAACAAAATCGCCTTTTCTGTCCCTATATCCCTACGTGCGCTTAAATCTTTAAAACTACGCAACGGATTTTGATGCGGTTTTTTCCAATAGATAGAGTGATTCAAGAGGAAGGTTTTTATGTAAAACTAGCTGTGCCAGCGACTTCGTTCGCGTTTCCGTTTGTTACACATTTTCCATTGTATCTTTGCTCCTATTGGTCGCAGCGTGGGAGACATTTTGTTGACCGGTTGCTGTTACCACCATACAGTTGCGTACAACCCGCCAAGTGACTCTGGCCTCTCTCGGTCAGGTCGCGTTCCGGGATCAGCACTGTACGAACCGGAGTCACGGGGGACCATTGTTGCGGCAAGCGCCGGACCAGTGGAGTCTTAGCGACGGTATTGTGCGAGCGGAGCGGGTCAGCCCGCCGGTCTGGGAGACCCGTAGAACCGGGGGCCCTTCCGTCCGGCGACTGGCCAACTCGGACCCGCACAGCTCAATACCAATGCGAGACTCCACGCCTTGTCTCGTTGTTGCCGCAGCAGTGGTCTCCTTTTTCACGGCTTTCAGGGTGAGTGCGACAGGCTCAATATGGTCTATTGTGCCTGTCGACCTCATATTTGGATCTCACTACCGCTTACCATCAGGTGGAGTGAGGTCATCTTGTTAGCCTCTTTATAAAAAATAAAAAAAAGCGTGATGTTATATAGCCTAAAGCCTTCCTCGATAAATGGTCTATACAACGCAAACATTTTTTTTCAAATCGAACCAGTAGTTCCTGAGATTAGCGCGTTCAAACAAACAAACAAACTCTTCAGTTTTATAATATTAGTATAGATTTACTATTTAGGGTCACTAGTTTATACTAAAATATGTATCTTAATCGTATTTATGTACACGGTTGTTATTTTAAATCTTGACGAATTAAGTGAATACAATATACAAACCATTATGACAAAGATAAAACGTTTTAGTACAAATGTATTGGTAGCCTACATGGTTTCCGTAGGTACAGACGAAGGACAAACTTATCAATAAACGCCAGATACATTCTTCGCGCTTGGCTAACCAACAAAAACATTCCGAATGTATCGGAATTATAGTAGGTAAGTAAATAATTTTGCGTGAACAATTTTAATACAATACGATCGGTTTTGTGTGAGGATCCTGATATCTTTGTATTAGATTAGATTTAGTAATGCTTCTATTAGTAATGTCCCATGACTATCTGCAAATTAAAATAAGAAATAAAAAAGATTTTTCAAAACCTATAAAATAAGACTTGGATCGCACAAAAATCATCGAACCACAACAACCAGTGATTGCATTTTTCAACCCAAATACATCCCGATTGGCCACTATTTGGTGGCAGATAAATGAAATTGTATTATTTCTAAGGACAAGCACAACCGGAACCGGAAGTGGATACCGCGTCTCGGCAAACGTATTGTAGGACGCCCGCAGGCCAGGTGGTGTGACGATCTGCGCGGGACGGCTGGTAGGAGCTGGATGCGAGTGGCCGAGGATAGAAAGAAGTAGCGTGCATTTGAAAGGCCTATGTCCAGCAGTGGACAAGTATGGGCTGATGATGATGATGATGATGATGATGATGATGATTTCTAAGGATATGCAAATTTTATAGCCATTACAACATTTTTTTTTCCTAACTGACTAACGATGATGGCTTGGAGGAGCCTTGTCATCATCACCGGGCTTGCGGGGAGCGGATGGCTCTCACCCCTAAACATGTAATCATTTATGTTTATAGCTTCCAGACTCATTGCAGATGAAGAAAACGAGAAAAAAGATTAGATTAAGGAATCAAAGCGCCACTACTAAAACTACCAATCACCCGCAGAGATGGCGCCACTATACGCTTATTCTAATCATCCAAAAGATATCCCCTAAGCTCCGCGGTAAGACGCAACCTAATCGATGTTTCGATAAAGCCTTCATTTTACGCATCGCAAATTCACGCACGCAGTTTAGATTAGAGCAATTTTCGGTATTTCTTTTCTCTTCAAAGATAATAGGCTTCCCTTGGCGAAAGATAACGAACCTCCACGGGGGATGCAGCCCTATTACATGTTCCAGTGGTGGGTCGCTTCGGCTTTGTCCCTATAAACTGTTGGTGGAATTAATAATACCCATCGTGAAGGAAATCGCTGGCAAAAAAGGGGAAAAACTTTTATTGGCCGTAAAGAAAGTAAAATTGAGAGGAACTATATAAATGGATCAGTCTGGTGGCTTTGGTCAAAATTTGAAGCTTAAATGTGTTGATTTTTTTTTACACCAGGAGTTAAGTTATTGCAGCAGCTTTTCCTTCAATAGCATATCGCTTTTAACTTCTCAAAATGATAAAGAATATTAGTGCGGCGCGCGAAGCAAAGTTTCTAACAAGCACTTGAAAGTGACAATTTTAAGCTGTCGAAGAACAACACTGACAGTTTTTCAGATATACGTCACAGAATAATTTATAAAATACGTGTCAGATTTATGTGACGTAAATTGCTTCGAAAACTGTCAAAATGTCGTTCTTAGACAACTTCTAAAATTCACCGATAGACGCGCGCGGATAATCTTTGCATCGCCAATACAGATATACCAGAGCCGCTCTAAGTTGACTGATTTGACACATGTCAGACTGACTGCACTAGTGAGGGACAACGGTAAACTTGCCGAAGTATATAAGTAGCAGTTATTTCCAGTTTATAAGAAAGCAAGGGGTAGTTGTAGCAATTTTTTATTAAAAAAATTTATTCACATCCCGAAGATTGAATTGAAGTTTCTATTTCTTATTCTTATTTTAAAAAATATATTTATTTTTAAAATACAATACTTATTAAATCCTTCATCCTATTTTAAAAACCGGCCAAGTGCGAGTCGGGCTCGCGCACAAAGGGTTCCGTAGCAGCAAATATAATAAAAATCAACCTATCTCAAAAACTATAAGAGATACTTTGATCAAACCAAAAATCGTTGAAAGAGTTAATTAGCATGCATCACCTCTATTTTTTTTAGAATTTTATACCCCGTAGTTATAAAAATAGAAGGGGGGGGACATACTTTTTACGACTTTGAGAGCTGATATCTCAAAAACCGTTCACTTTAAGAAAAATGTTTTTTAGAAAACTTTATATCATTTTAAAAGACCTTTCCATTGATACCCCACACGGGTATGTACATCGAAAAAAAAATTTCATCCCTCAGTTACATGTATGGGGGGCCCCACCCCCAATTCTTTTTTTTACTATTTAGTGTCATATTTTTGTAGCGGTTCATACAACACATATTCCCATCAAATTTCATCACTGTAGTACTTATAGTTTCCGAGTAAATCGGCTGTGACAGACGGACAGACGGACAGACGGACAGACGGACAGACGGACATGACGAAACTATAAGGGTTCCGTTTTTGCCATTTTGGCTACGGAACCCTAAAAAGGTGAGTATTACCCACTACGTCACTATGAAAACGTGTCAAACGGCGTAACCTTGTAAAAGCGTATTACAGAGTGGAAATTTTACGTTTTCTTTTTATAATTATAAAAAGAAAACGTAATATTTCCACTTTACAATTATTTTAGGTAGACAAATAATTAGATAATTAGGTGCATTTGACATTTTGAAATAACGTCTTATTTTTAAAAGTTGTTCTTTATGATTCGCTAAATATGTTCCTCTTGACAAGAGTAAATGCAAAATATAAAATAAAAAGTGTCAAATCTGTCATCTAAGAGCGGCTCAGGTATAGTTTGCATCAGTCGTGGTCATTGCATCGTTTTTGAGCGTCCATAAAAAAAGGTTTGACACGTAATAGGGCCGCAATCGATTGGCGTAGATAACCAACACTTTTTATCGCAAAACCGAAAACATTACGCAAATAATTGACTAACGAGACCAATTCGGATATTCCCGTGATACCCTTTCATGCCGCAATCAAGTGATACCTTTGTGTTTTTGCGGCAATTACGGATACTATTTTTGTATTCAAACGATGTGTCTAAACGGTGATTGACCAAAGCCTTGGTCCGCTTTTGTTTTGTTGTGGTAATTTATATAGCACCTTTTTTTGAAATCAAGTTTGTTGCCTCTGCCGCGCATTTCTAGGGTTCTATCATCTTCATCATCATGATGATCAGCCCATATACGTCCCCACTGCTGGGGCACGGCCTACCCAAAACTAGACCTTAGTCAACCACGCTGGCTAAGTGCGGGGTGGTTGACTACACAACCCCATAATTTTTCCGTAGGTGTGTGTGCAGGTTTCCTCACGATGTTTTCCTTCACCGTTACAGCGTCGAATAGTGGTACATATGAATTTCATATCTGAAAAACACAGTGGTGCGGTGTGGTGGCCGAGTTTGAACTAGCGACCTCTCCCACGCGCAAGCTACCTTAACCACTCGGCCATCGACGCTTTTAGGGTCCATATCCAAAGGGAAAAAATGGGACCCTTTTACTAAAAGACTTCGCTGTCAATCTGTCAGTCTGTCATCAGGCTTATTTAAAAAACCGCTATAGCTAGAAATTTTCACAAAGGACGTTTTTCTGTTGCCGCTCTATCAATGAAAACAAAATAAACAAAAATTAATTAGGCTCATCCCATACAAGAAACGTATTGTATTTTACAATATTGGTAGTGAACGCTTCAGCTTGAATCCGACTCGCCCTTGGCCGGTTTTTGAAAACTCTTCAGGTTGTGGCCGATTTAGTACCAAAACTACAAACGGATCAGTTATAATAATAATAATATTAATAAAATTCGTTTATTGCTTTCCATACACGAACAAAATAAAAAATAAAACAACAATCATGTATTTATTGCATGCACAGTTTTACATATACCCTGTTAAGTACTCTAGTACTCAAAAGCTCTAGCTTTTCACATTATTTTAAAAGGTTTTTCCCCAGCTTTTGTCAAAACGCATTAAATCGTTACCTTGTTTAAGACATAAATGTTATTTCATAAAAATACCACGCTTTCAGTGTTAAGTAATAAATGAAAACTGGCCGGCTGCCAGAAGTCAGTAACTTAAACTTAATGTGGCTCTTAAAATGCTTCAGTGCCTGTAGTGAGATTACGATTGTTTTCGTGGCTGAATAAAAAAAACAAACAGAAAACTATGAGGCAAAGATGAGCACTACTTTTAAAAGTAAGTTCAATCACGGAAATGGTATTAAACTTACTTTTTAACCGACGAAAAAGAGGAGGTTCTCATCTGTACATAATGTTTTATATTGGACTGCTTATACAATTAATGTACTACAGTTACTATTAAAAATTGATTTTTAAGGGTATCCGACAAGTGGAAACCCATATACTATACCCTATAGTCATGTCACAGTCACTACAGAACATCCAATTCTGTAGTATCAAAGAACGTTTTGTTCGTTCAATCTAACTACGAAATCTTACGCTCACTTGCATTCACCATCAACCAAAATACATACATACAAAATAAGCACATAATAAACAAATGAATTCCGTCTATACCAAATCCGCACCTGTTAACCAACCAGAGATGGAATCAGTGCATTTTAAATTCGCCACATAACGCAACGAAACGCTCACATGCCGCCCAGCAAGAGAGCGTTTCCCTGTTCCTAGACTGTAAAGAGAGATTTTTACGGTTTCTAGGGGGAAGGGGGGAGCGTATATCCTTATTTGTGCTTGTACGTGACCGCGGCCTAGCATGTGATTCAGCTAAAAGGATTTGCACCGCAAAATTACGTGGAATTAGCGGCGAAAAATGTTTCTATGTAGAGCAGGAGGAAATTTCGCTTTTGGGGGTTCGTGGGTGCATGTGGGAACGGTATGTTGCATTTTTTAGTATTAAGTACGAAGCATTTTTCAAATATGTTGTAAGTTTCAAGATAATTTCGATGCTCCACGTAATAAGACAAAAAACCACTGTCACATACATACAAACAAACATAAAATCACGCCTTTTTCCCAGAGGGGTAGGTAGAGATCACTTCCTGCCATGTGCTACGATCCTGGCACACCACTTTCGCTTCTTTCACACCACTGTCACCTTCCCTAAAAATATTCTATTCTAAATGTCTTAATCCATTTAGGACACATAGACGTACCGAGGATTTATAAAGACTTCTAGATATATATGACGGCGCGTTCTAGTTTCACGAAACATTTCTAAAAGAATAATTTTAATTTAATTCGTTTTATTGAATTATTTTTACATTGTATGAAAATAATTGTAATTTCACATCAATTAACTAGACAAATAATTTCTGTTCATTTAAATTATTAACTAAAGAGGGACTTCCGTCCGCGTGGGCTTGCGAGCTGCGTCATCGCCACCTGCGTAATGGTATAGTGGGGCGACTGCCGCTATAAAAGAGCGCTGCACGGCTCAGTGAGTCAGTCTTACCTGAGGCGTCGCCCTGTTCGTACGCTCGCAATTCCGCATACTCTTTAGTACTTACTGTGTAGAAACTCTGTCCGAAACTTGTATTAAAGTGTTATAAAAAGTATTACGGATTATAGTTTACTTAAAGTTGCTTCCCGCCCCATGGATTCGAATGAGCGCAGTCGTGAGCTCGGAAATCCGTCATCAGAAGTCAGGATGAACCAGGAAGCTGAAACTCTCGGTGCGGGTCATGCCAGCCCCTTTATACGCACTGAACGAGACCAGTGGAAGAGTTTGTTGGAATTGCAACACAGAAATGTGCAATTAGTGAAAACAGTGCTTGAACGTCACTTCTTCACGAAAAGAAGGAGCGTCACCTCGTGTTACCCGAGTTCAACCCTGATGATCCAGAGGCAGATGCACGGGCATGGTGCACCACCGTAGACATCTGTATGAAGAAGACCTTTCAAGTGGAAGTCAGTTGATAATACTCCTGAGTCGGGCCTTAAAGGGATCTGCAGCAACATGGCTAGCACAAAATAGTCATGCTGAGGTTACGTGACCAGAATTGTAAGGCCTTTTCTTAGCTCGCTTCTATACGACTGAAATGCCAGCCGCTACACTATTCAACGTGCTATTAAGCTACCCAAAGGAGGGCTAGAACATTTCATCGTCCACTTCGCAAGGAACCGAGGGTCATCACCTGTTTCGGCTGCGGCAAGCCGGGTCATCTAGCGCCACTGCGCGCAGAAGAAGACACCAGGAAACAATAAAGAATCCGAATGGAGAGTGAATATCTGCACCATCAAACCTGCTCTGACCATCTTTGCAATCTGGGTGAGAAGTTTTCATTTTGTTTTGATTCTGGTTCTGAGGGCCTACCATGAGTTGGCTATCGTAAACTTACGTACGTTAAAAACCTATCGAGTTGTTTTTTTCATATGGCCGATTGTAGTTCTTCGCGTAACCACCAGCCGGCGCTGTACATGTTTTTCATAGACATATTTACGTAGTCGATATCGAGCGCGTAAGTTTTAAACTCATGGTAGCCCCACACAATGCTCTTTAATTAGACAAACGGTAGCTGTATTCTTTCCCTGTAAAAGAAATTATAACTCTGTCACACTTTTAGGGATAGGAAAATCAAGTCTATATTGCGATACCCAAATTAATGCCACAGTTACAATACAGGGTTATTCGCTTGAACTATTATTTCATGTGGTCCCAGATTCTTCACTAGGAACCAGTATCTTGATAGGACGCGATTTGATTAATTTAGGTTTTTCAGTTGAGATTTTATTATTGATATAAACATGACTCAAATTGTAGCTCAGTGCGAGTTTGGTAAAAAAAAAGTAAAAGATTTCAATAATACCAATACAGAAATTCCTTTAGACTCATTTACCGACCTAAAACAATTACTCAAAGAATACTCGTATTTCTTTGTTAAATATTTACCTACAGACAAGGTTAGCTCTCCAAGCTTGAAATAAAACTTATAGATGCCAATCGCACAGTGCCACGACGTCCATACCGTATAAGCTCTAACGAGCGAAATCTAGTACGCGATAAAATTAAAGAACTACTTGATGCAGGTGTAATTCGTGAGAGTTGCTCTCTTTTTGCAAATCCGATATTACTAGTCAAAAAGAAAGAAGGATCTGACCGCTTATGTGTGGATTTTCGCGAATTAAAATAGTAACACCGTTTCTGATGGATATCCCATACCTTTGATAGAATACAGCGTTTAGTTGGTGCTAAATACTTTACTCCATTAGACATGGCTAGTAGCTATCATCAGAGTCCCGTACATCAAGACACGATTGAGAAAACTGTGTTTTATTACGACGGATGCCCAATTTGAATATGTCAAAATGCCTTTGCCTTTGGACTTAAAAACGCATCATCTGTTTACCAGCGAGCTATTAACAAAGCTCTCGGTAACTTATCCGAAACATTCGTAATCTGTTAAATTGATGACATCATTATACCATCCCAAACTATTTTAGAGTGTATTTTTCGGTTAAAGTTAGTATTGGAAACCTTGGCTAAATCTGGTTTTTCTCTTAACTTAAAGAAATGTGCTTTTCTTTAAACAGAAATTGATTACCTTGGATATCATGTCTCATCAGGACAAATAAAGCCTAATCCTCGTAAAATAAATGCCTTGTGTCAACTACCACCTCCACAAACAATCACGCAATTAAGGCAATTTATTGGTCTTCTCAAATATCTACACCTCTGTACAGACTCACATCTGGGAAAGGTAATATTAAGTGGACTCCTCAATTTGAAACCATTCGTAGAAAAATTATTTCTGTTCTCACTGACAAACCCGTCCTCACTATTTTTGATCCTCAATATCATATTGAATTGCATACTGATGCTGGTTCTGAAGGCTATGGTGCTATTCTTATACATTAAAAAAGTCTGCAAGCCTTACGTGGTTGAGTATTTTAGCAGAAGAACAACCTCTTACGAATCCAAATACCACTCGTATGAACTTGAGACATTAGCCACAGTTAATGCTATAAAACATTTTAAACATTACCCACAGGGTCGTAACTTTATAATGTTTATAATGCGTGTTCAAATGCTGTTAAAGCAAAACTAAAACTAAAACCTCTCGTGTACACAGATGGTGGTGTTATCTACAAAGTTTCGATTTCGACATCGAATATAGGCCTGGAAAGCGAATGGAATATGTCGATTTTCTGTCCAAGAATCTTCTTACTCAAACACCTGTAACAAAAATAATTCAAAAAAACGAGTCAACCTAACTGAAATTTAGTGACTGGTTTCAAGCAGAACAACAAAAAGACCCTGAAATAAAATCTATTATATCTAGTTTGCAAACCCATAGTCTTGAATCTGATATTAGTTGTACTCACGAAATTCAACGGGGAATTTTGCATGGAAAATAGAGAGGAACAATCGAAGCGTTTGGTTACCAATTGTTCCCAGGTCATTCAAGTAGGCAGTAATAAATCACGATCATGAAAGTATTATGCACTTAGGATCGGAAAAGACTTTGGAAAAATTGTATTGTCATTAGTGGTTCTCACATATGAGTGAATACGTTCGTAAATTTGTTGAAAATTGCATCACCTGTAGGCTGTCTAAATCACATTCTGGCCAAGTATAAGCAGAATTACACCCCATCCCTAAAGTATCCACACCTTGGCATACTATCCATACTGATGTCACTGGGAAACTCAGTGGTAAAAATGACACCACAGAATATGTGTTTGTTATGATTGATGCATTCACCAGTACACAATTCTGCATCACGCACTTAATATCGATACGAACAATGCTATTCAAGCTCTCAGGTACGTTGTGTCCACATCGTTTGGCGCCCCTTCTCGCGTCATAGCTGTTCAGGGTAGATGTTTTGCAAACAAAGAATTTTAACAATTTTGCGAGTCCCACATTATTACGCTTCGTCTCATAGCCACAGGCACTAGTCGAGCCAACGGTCAAGTAGAGCGTGTGATGAGTACATTAAAAACATTCTCACTGCTGTTGAAGTGGGAAATAATAAGTCGCGGCAAGATGCTTTGCCTGAAGTACAAGTAGCTTTAAACAGTACAATGAACCGCGTAACAAAAATCAAGTCCTTTGGAGTTATTAATCGGCAAAGTAGCAAGACCTCTAGACTTATTGACCTTAGATGACGATACTAATACATTTAATATAAATTTAACGGACCTGCGACACTGTGCAGTACAAGTTATCAAAAACAGCGCCATCACCGAAAAGCAAAGGTTTGACGAAACCAAAGCAAAGCTTAGCCGTTTTAAAAATTGAAGATTTTGTCCTTTTAGAAAACCACGACCGGAATCAGAACAAATTGGATCCAAAAGGACAATGGGCAAAAATGTATGGAGCTTGGTCTATTTTTGGAGTTGAGCGGCGGTCTCCGGAATCAGTATTTCTTGCGCGGCACTATTAAATAACACTATTTAAAAAAAAAAAATCGTGAGCATATACCGGTCAGTTTAGGAGATATCGAATACTTGTTGCCTTTGTATATTTCGATGATTTAATGTATTTTTTTTAATATTCCTATTGTTCCTTTGTAGGACCGTTTAAGGTAATTCAAGTCCTTGAGGGTGACAGATATTTGCTAAAGGCTTTGAATTCCAATAGAACGTATAGATATGCACGCACACGACCGACTTTGTAGTGTGCCTGATTGTTGCGTTCCGTTGGAATTAAAGGCAAATTTGAAGATATTAGGAAATGCCGTTGACGGCGAGAGTAAGAAATTTGAAGTGACAAAATCTGTGTGACCAAATCTGTTATACAGTCTGTGTGACAAAAAGTCTGTGTGACAAATAGTCTGTGTGACAAAAAGTCTGTGTGACAAATAGTCTGTGTGACAAAAAGTCTGTGTGACAAATAGTCTGTGTGACAAATAGTCTGTGTGACAAATAGTCTGTGTGACAAAGAGTCTGTGTGACAAATAGTCTGTGTGACAAAGAGTCTGTGTGACAAATGGTCTGTGTGACAAATGGTCTGTGTGACAAATAGTCTGTGTGACAAATGGTCTGTGTGACAAATGGTCTGTGTGACAAACGGTCTGTGTGACAAACAGTCTGTGTGACAAACAGTCTGTGTAATCACAACTCTGCGTGACAACATAAGGCCAGAATGGCCGAGCTTGTTTAAGGAAATAACCATACTTTGTACTTTATTTGTTTCCTTTACAGAGTCTGATGTTGAGGAGACACACGAGGACGTGTGAAGGTGCAGGACGGCCGTGACGGCGCGTTCTAGTTTCACGAAACATTTCTAAAAGAATAATTTTAATTTAATTCGTTTTATTGAATTATTTTTACATTGTATGAAAATAATTGTAATTTCACATCAATTAACTAGACAAATAATTTCTGTTCATTTAAATTATTAACTAAAGAGGGACTTCCGTCCGCGTGGGCTTGCGAGCTGCGTCATCGCCACCTGCGTAATGGTATAGTGGGGCGACTGCCGCTATAAAAGAGCGCTGCACGGCTCAGTGAGTCAGTCTTACCTGAGGCGTCGCCCTGTTCGTACGCTCGCAATTCCGCATACTCTTTAGTACTTACTGTGTAGAAACTCTGTCCGAAACTTGTATTAAAGTGTTATAAAAAGTATTACGGATTATAGTTTACTTAAAGTTGCTTCCCGCCCCATGGATTCGAATGAGCGCAGTCGTGAGCTCGGAAATCCGTCATATAAAAAGATACTTTAATATACTTGTAATAGACGACGTAACTACCGTTTTCATTGGGGTTAAGAATAACAAAACGCAACAACTTTAAATAGACGTCACATGTACCATTTGAAAGCTTACCTCTATTCAATGGTGATGCATTGTCAACCATAACCAGGACGGTACAGTGCACTCGGCTCGTTGCATCCCGACCTGTCATTTGCATCTTAAACCGTTGCAGGTCAAACGCAACTAGCGCAGACGAAAATTGTTGTGCCGAAAACTGAGCTTTCGGCGAAATTGACAATTTGACAATGAATAATGTTTAGTAGCGGCCAAAGTTAATGTGGATGTAAACCTTCACAATGTATGGTGTTTTAAGACGTAAGGCAAAATGAGACCATTGAAATAAACTCTCAGGACCCCTAATAATCTTAATAAATACTTTCTCTAAAATAAACTTGAGTTATATGAAATATCATAAAACACATATTAAAGCCATTTGTACTTTATCCATAATCGTCGATTAAATTCTATCACCACAGATTAGGTATTAGACTTTCCCCTAACATCTCGAAACGTCGGCTATCTAAATAATATGTTTAGAATAACAATACACGTGAGTTTAATCCTTGCTCTTAAAAATAAAATAAAAAGTAACAGCACGGAAGTTACCAATCATATCTTACCTATGAAAACAGTACGTAAGTCAGGTGGCTTAGACAAAGTAACAGTATCAAAACGATAACGAAATTCGAAAAGAACAAAATGTATAGGATTGGCCACGTGATTTATCGCGTCTAATGTCAACATTTTATTCTTTCCGAACTTTGCTATCGTTTCGATATTATTACTTTATCTACGGCACCAGTTTAGTTCCATACGTTGAGTTTAAGTTTTTTGTCTGTCCCAAAAAGTTCCTAAAATGACTTACGTGGATAAAACTTAAACTACATTATTTATTGACTTTTTGTAACGTTGGCACTAATTCCACGTACGGATTCCCACTTCAAGATCCGAGTGTACACTTTCCCATTCCAGTTTTTAACTCTACAGCCACCAGGATTGCACAATTACAGACGTGAGATTAAGTTTTCTTTGTTCATAATTGAATACGCGAAAGGATTCCCCGTGCATTCGTATATTTTATCATTCTGTCGTCCACTCTGCCTTGTGTGAAGTTGAAATAATACTTTTTTTGCTCATTAGTAATAAAGGAGAACGGGCTCAAAGAGTTTTTATTTACGCTGAATAGAAGGAATAATAAATTATATCGGCGCTAGTTCCAAATTGAAAAAAAGCAAAATTTACATACTTTAGTTCATTCAATGTATTTCATTCGGCGGATCGCAATAACATTTTTGATTTTATATTCGAGTACATACAGTCATGAAAGTACTTACAGTATTGAGTGTGTAGATTTGAAGTTAAGTTTTTTTTTGTATTGATTTCAGTCGCAATCAAATCAGTTGCTGGCTTGTTTTGGTTCTTGCTTGGCTGCAAATTGGTTGCTTGCTGGATATATATCTATATATATATTTTCAAATCACGGGGCTTAATGAATTTTTGTTAGTCTCTGTTTTCTCAGATGCATTAGCGTTTCAAAAGGGAAGTCAAGTGAAAGGGAGTCTGAATTTACTTTATCACCACGTTCTTCAAAATCTGCCTTTCATGTTAAATATAAAGAAATATGAAAATTGTATATCTCAATGTGATGACACAACACCTGATAACTCAGTGATTAGAGCAGTAGACGCGATATCTGAAGACAGGTAATTCAAGTCTACAATTATGTCTTTAACTAAGGTATAGGTAAAGGTAATATCAAAGGTACAGAAATAAAACAGTAAATTTTCAGTTTTTATTAAACAAACTCAACAATAATTACACGGATAACATATATTGTATGAGAATAAGTTACGTCGCAATGCTCCTATATTACAAACACGGAACTCGATGAACACACAGACGATACGGGATCGTGGTTATTATATATATTTATAGGGCTAAAGTTAAGTATAGTTTACTATGCAGTGTATAAATAAAGCGGCGATAGTGTACAGGTATGAACATACACGTTTTTAGCCAAAAGACGCAATGTGTCATCAGTACAAATATGACTGTTATTGATAAATAGAAGATTATCTTAGAAAAATATTAAATACTCAATGTTGGTGGAATTTGAATACGAAACCATCTGATGATTAATAAATAATTCATAACGTTGCTATTTGTTAAAGATGAGGATGTTTTTTATATCTTAAATGACTTACGGTCTAATGTAGATATATCTATATAGATACAAACATATTGTATTACCTAATCGTCGTTTATTTTCTTTAACTTTTTTTAATGCTGATTTCGTTTTGTATTCAATTTCGCTGTTTACCTTATTAGTACAAAACTGAAGCAGAAATGCATCCACATAGATTTTCTAGACAATAACTTACGACTAGCGACAACAGTGTCTCAATGACTAGGTTAGCGAAATAAATAGAAATATTTAAATATATCACATCGCGCAAAGTACTGATAAAAACAAAGATACTCTGAATATTATTGACGAATCCTATGGACACAAATTTAGTACGTATGAAGGCCCGTTTGTAAATAAAAATAAATTACTGAAGAAATCGAAAATTAAGTACAGAATAGTAGGTAAAAGAATTGAAAAATACTAACAGAGGCTAACTTATACTAGAATTATCATGTACAATAAATCTATTCGTTTGTATCGACTTTATTACAACCTTATTTGAGATGTCAATGGGAACAGGAGATAAGTTTGCATAGTGAACTCAGTTTATTTTCATCTTTTAATTTATTTAAAATTTTTGAATATCTGGACCTAAGCCTAATGTTTTTCTTTTTGGGATACACCAATAACCCTTAATATATGTAAGAGAAATAAGGTCCCACTAAATTTTATACCCTTGTAAGATTTTATACCCTTTTCAGTTAAAATCGACGAAAACCAATTTAAAAATGCTTTATGCTGTGCCTCATTATTAAAATAAGATGATCATTTAGAACAATAAAGACTAGGAATCGAACCCGAGTCATCTCGCGCTTCTGTCAAGGCGATTAATCAGTACGAGTAATTGACACTGATATCTTCAATCCCCATTAACATCTCCCAATAATGACAAGCAGTCAAAATCGGTGCGCCCTATTTTCCTTCCCATAATCACATCGAATTCGTTTTAAGAATTTTAGGATCGTGACGAAGTTAAACTAAAATAAGGGACCGACGCTGCGATCACCGAATACAAAAATAACCACACTTAAAATTAGTTTTAGCTTAAGTTTAGTCGTCGGTGCCGGTGATCCACTGAAGGTATTTGAAAGACCTGGACTGGATTGGGCTGGCTCGGGACTCCCCCCAGTTGCGCGCTTGAGGGTAGATTTGCTCTCTGAAAAGCAGACAATTGATAATTAGTTACAATAATAGGACTGGCTCGGTGGAACAGTGGTTAGTGACCCTAGCTGGCGGTTCCAAGATTTGCAGGTTCGATTTCCACAAGGGACAATTTTTTGTGTGATGAACATCGGTGTTTATTTCGTGTCTGGGTGTGAGTATGTATTAATCAATTTATATGTAATGTATATAAGTCTCTGACGCCAATAGCTCTGCTATGTTTGGGATCAGGTGACCGTGTGTGGAAATGTCCCAGATATTTATTTATTTCAACAAAATATGTTGCGATTAATGATCATAAGATAACAGCTCATATAAGTCCCCACCAAAGCACTTGAGTCTCTAATCCCATAGGTCGATAAGACCTTAGTGAGGTGTACTAAGGTCCTGGCTAAGGGGGAATTAGTCGTCTTCACACTATAGTAAGATTTTCTTCATAGAATGTATACGATGTAATCTTTCACAATAAGAGCCCAATATAAAGTATATGATTATTGTAACTTTACACTCGTAGCAGTAAATTTTTGTATAAGGAAGGAAATTATCACATATTTTTAGATAACATGTTACACAAACTTATACAAGCTTATATCAAATCAAATGTTTACAAGCTATATAAACAGGGTGAATTTACGGGTGCATAGTTGTTGTAAATATTTTTTACGATCAAAAACTTCACTAATAAATCTCATCACCGATTGAAATAGATTAATGGGCTGCTGTTTTAATGGAGAGATTAAAACAGTTCTGCAACAAATAATAAATAGAAAGTTTTATTATTCCCGGGTGTAGATAAAAAGATTAAAAGTCTGTTAAGTAAAACACTAAATAATCAAATTGAAATAATTATTCGCTCACTAGCATAATGCGGTAGGAAATCGTGAGTGACATTATTGCAAGACATGGCAACACTTGAAATTGCAATTTTTCCATCACGCTCAAATTCAATGCAAAATTCACAGCGTTTTTTAAACAGCAATCAGTGTAACATGGCATCTTAACTATGCATTCTTAGCTAACTTGAACAAGAAACTAATTTTACGCTACTGTTGAATGAATAATGGAAGTCATTCGAACTATTTAGTAATTGATTTGAGTTTAAAGGAGTTTGAAGAGTGGTTTACCTTGGCGCTTTTATTCGACGCTCTTACGGTAAATGATAAGGTGAGGAAACCTGCACACCTGGGAAGAAATTCTTAGGTGTGTGATGACCAACCCGCACTTGGCCAGCGTGGTTGACTAAGGCCTGATCGCACTAGTTTAGAGAAGACTCCAACAGTGGGGACGTAAATGGGCTGATGATAATTACCTTGGTTCAGCTGAGGCACGGGACTGCGCGTGGTACGCAGGCACGTTCGGGTTGTGGTAGCTCTTCGCCGGAGGCACCACGGTCAGGGTGTGTGTCTGCACGGGGGGATGTTCCGCAGCCACCGGCGCCTGGTAGTTGTTCGGGTTGTACCTGTCCACAGACACACCCCTCGGCCGCTCGGGAATAGTATCTACACTATTGTTAGCGTAAGTACTCAATGGTCTGCCACGACCAAGAGTTGACGTCTTCGAAACTTCCTGGGATCCGACGTATTCTGACTCGAAACTCCTTTCGCGCCATGAGCGAGGTCGCAGAGTCTGGCTCCATGTAGGCGTAGCCGTGTATATAACATTGGACGGAGGCTTGGCATACTTCGGGTCCTCCTCCCACGGAGGCCTCACAGAAGTCTGCTCAGTCGTTTGAGTGGAACTCTTTTCAGTAAACTCTCTTAACTCTTTACGCCATTGCGGTTCCACCTGTTCTGCCGGTTCGTTGTTATCGTAGTAATATTGAGGAGAAGGATCCGGCTGAGGCTGGTATTTGGTCTCGCCAGGGATGTAGTTGGACTCGGGGACCGTAATGTAACGCCTCTCGTATTCGCTGTAGTAAGTCTTCTTTCCTTGTGAAGCCCTTGGTGGTTCAGCATTGGCTGATCTCACGAACGACTGGTTAGGAGCAGGAGGTATATAAGCAGTTGGTGGTGGTTTGGTGAATTTGCTTTTTGGTGGGGTTGGTTTCCAGCCCTGGTTTGAACCAGGACTAAATGTGTTAGAGGGTGGCGGTGGTTGGTAGAAGTTCTGAGGCTGGCTAGACACGTCGGCAACGTATCCTGAATCTTGTTCCCACGGAGGTGGTACATAGCTAGATGAATACTGTTGAGTAGATTTTTGGTACGATTCGGTTGTGCTTTGGTTGAGCGTTGAATATTGGTTTTGTTGGGAATTGTATGAGGTTGATAGTGAGTCTGTTGATGGGCCCCAAGTTGTGGGTTTAGGTGAGTACGGTTGGTAGGTGGTTTGTTGATATGCGCTTGTGTTTTTGTCTTGAGCAATGTTTTCGGTGTATGAAGGTTGGTATTGCGGTTGGGGTGGTGGCTGGTACGACGGCTGCGCTGGGGGCTGATACTGGGGTTGTGGGGTCGGCTGAGGCTGGCTCCACAGTTGACTGGCCGGCGTCGGAGCTGGCGCGGTCACGTTGTTGTACAACACATTATCCTTCTTTACTTGTTGTTGTTGCTGCTGCTGATACCACTGGGAGTTCGTTATCGTGCTTGGCTTAACATTGCTTACAGTCAGCACTTCGGCTTGGGGTTCCTGCGAGTATTGCTGCGTTTGCTGGTCGTAAGATTGGTTGTTGTACTGATAGTTGTTTTGGTAAAGTTCTGACGGCATCTGACGCTCCGTGCTTAACCTTTCTAGCAGCAGACTGTGGCGTCTTTCCTGTGGTTGGTCTGCTGGCGGGACGTACGAAGACTGATAAGGCCTCGACGGTAGAGGGGAGGTGGATATTCTGTCAATGTTGGGGGGAGCAAAGTAAGTTTTGACTGTAGGCACTCCTTGCTGTGTCAGTTGTTCATAAGAATGATCCAAAGTCTTAGTCGTACGATTAACTGAGACAATATTTTCAATTCGTTTGTACTCAGTTTGCGTCGACAGGGGACCTGAGGGTCTTTCGTTACTAGTAATTATTTCAGTATTTTCAGAGTGCGATTTAGTTACCGTTTCCGTAGCGGCACCAATTGGTTTGATCTCGACCTCTTCAACCTTTTCTAGAGGAATGGATGGTTCTCTCAGAGGTATTGTGGGTTCTGGCTTAGGTGCCACTTGAGTTTCAATTTTGATTTCTTTCACTTCTGCTGGTTTTACCTCTACCTCCTCTTTAACTACCTCTTCTTTGACTTCTTCGGTCTCAGGCTCCTCGTTTTTCTCTTCAGGTGCTGGTTTTGCTTCTTCTACTTTGACTTCCTCTTCCTCCTCGTATTCCTCCTCAGTCTCTTCCTGTTCAGGTTCTTTGCTAGGTTCTGATTTCTCTACCTTTTCCTCTACTTTTTCTTCGGCTTCTTCATATTCTTCTTCGACTTCTTCCTCCTCAGCGGGTTCCTCAGGTTTTTCATCCTTCTCTACCTTTTCTTCCTCAACAGCTTCTTCTACCGCCTCCTCTTCGACAACTTCCTCTTCCTCTACTTCCTGTTCCTTGACTTCAACTTTTTCTTCAACCACTTCTTCTTCCTCTTCTTCCACCTCTTCCTCAACGTTTTTTACTTCCTCTACTATTTCTGGCTTGGATTCTTCTTGCACAACCTCTTCTTCTTCAATTTCTTCTTCCTCCTCTTCTTCTTGTTGCTCCACTTCCTCCTGCTTCTGTACTACAGCCACTTTTTTAGTTACAGTAGTCTCAGATCGCTCTTCTTGCTTCAGAACTTTGTGGCCATTTTCCACTACAGGAGACTTTTTCAAAACAACTACTTCTTCGACCACCTCATCATCACCATTTTCTTCAACTACTTCTACCACTCCAGTTTCTTCTTCCTCTTCTTCTTCTTCTTCAACTTCTACTTCCTCCTCCTCTTCTTTTGGAATAATCGTTGTTTCAGTTTTTGTTGAAATAGTTGTTTTGCCATCGACAGTTGTTTTGGTTGTTGTAGTTTTTATTTCTTCTATACTGCCATCTGGCAAGTGCTTTTTGACTACTTCTACGTTGGTCTCAGTCTTTGCTGCCGACTTCTTGGCTGGCAGTTTAACAGTCATTTGCGCCTCTTGATCCCCGTTTTGGTTTCCATTTTGAACTTCGGATTTACTTTCTTTCTTTACTTGCTTTTTCACGACTTTTACTACTTTCTGTAAAAGAAAAAAGGAACATTATTTATTTTTTGTTTATTCAAATCAAACTTTCATTTCATTTCAAGATTAATATTGTTTTTTTAGATGTTAGATAAGACAAGGGAAATGTTTTCTCGAGTTATGCATGGATTAACAAAAGGATTTGATCATTTATTTATAATCAAGAACTCACTATAAAACTATTGATCGAATTCTTTAAACATCTTTCGCTTTGTAGAGCAAATACGTATAACTGACTATAAAAGCACACATACAGATATAGACATAGTAAGTATACAGTAATTTTAAATAGACCTGTTCATCATCTGATCTCGATTCTTCTTGGACAGGCTTTTCAAATGGTGAAGGTATCCTTTCAAGACTTATGGGTTGTATTGAGAAATCTAAGTCCATTTGATTATTATTCGCAGCAGTGTTTTGCAATAACTCTTGAGTTTCATTTTCAATCTTTAGGAAAGCATTGTTATTGCTTTGTTCCAGATTGA
The DNA here is from genome assembly GCA_039566165.1 of Maruca vitrata. Taxonomy (NCBI): domain Eukaryota; kingdom Metazoa; phylum Arthropoda; class Insecta; order Lepidoptera; family Crambidae; genus Maruca; species Maruca vitrata. The sequence continues at coordinate 8,827,845 of CM076932.1, forward strand.
CGTCAGTAATCTCCGATTTGTAAGGTATTGTCAAAGAATCATTTCCTTCTCTTGAATCAATAAATTCTGTTTTCAATGATATATTTAGGTCGGGAATCTTGAAATCATTGTTTTCATTGTGGTTTGGCGAGATAATCTCGGATTTAACAGAAATATCCATATCTGGAATCCTATAGCCTTCGTTATAGTCATTTTGTTTATATGGTTCTACACTCACTGTATTACCATTGGCACTCGATATCTTATTATCATGTTTACTTTCTAGCTGTGCAATGACCGCACTAAAACCATTACTACTTGGTACAGGAGATTGAAATAAATTGGCATTATCATTAACATTTGTCTGCTTTGTTTCCAAGTCAAAAGTTGCGTAATTGTCACTAGCTATAGGCTTATCGTATTTAAATTCTGGTACCACTGGTTCATTAGCTACATTTCTGGGACATGCTTGGAAATATTCAGCCTGGTAACATATTTCTGGTAAGAATGGTAACTGTTCATTGTTCCCGTAACTCGTGCTTGATAAAGTGTTAGAATTATTTGAAGGCGTATTGTATTCAAACATAGACACTGGCCTTTGGTAATTAGATCCATTATTGTTTACCGAGAAGGTTTCAGGTTGATTCTCAGGTTTTTGGTAACTATTATTCACTGGAGAATATACTGAAGTGGGGTTGTCCGGTTTTTGATAACTGGAGTTATTATTGTTTACTTGTGCAAATGACGAAGTGGTATTTTCTGGTCTATTCGGTTTTGGAAATTGATTTGGTTGTGGAGGCGGCACCCTCTGAACTGGTGCTTCTCGGGGACCTGGATTACTTCGAGTGCGTAACAACGACTTTGGGTTGGCTGGTAAATTGATTGTAGGGAACACTTGTACCGGAAGACAGTTGAAATTAGGAACCATAATGGGATTAGCTGGCGGTGACTGTACTTGTTGCACTGGCGTTTCCGGAACTCCCTGGTTCATAGCATTTCTCATCAACCTTTTAGCCATACGCTCCGACTTGATTTCGGACAAGTCCAACCCTCCAGGGGTGTACGTGAACGGTTTGCGTTCCCTGCCCATGGCTCCGTGGAGCGCCGACGGCGGATTCATTTTGCTGTAAATATTCTACTCAGAATTATATATCACATTAATATTTTATTGCAAATGTATTTCCTCTAACAGCGCTTTCTGGCAGTTTGTCAAATATTTTGAAAATAGCGCGACACACACGAGCCACGAGGGTGGTAGTTGCAAACGTTACACTTCCTGTTGCGTTGAACAGTGATAATCCACGTGGTGGCACAAATGTATATTTGACACTGGCACTATCAATTTTCACATCACTGTTGTATGGGTTGGGTCGGTTGTTTTTGGCGGAACTTGTATTAGCTTCTCAGCGGTTAATTATAGCGCGTGTCGGGTCGGTGCGGTGGGAAGGTCCGCGCAGTCGGCGCGGTCGCCGCCGCCTCCCAACTGCGCGCTGCGCGGCCGCCGCCATGTATTTTGGTCGCGACCCCAATATCAACGGGCGCCTCACACGCTATTTGTCTTAACCGAATCGTCAAAACAACGCAAACACTTCCGATGGGATCGCAATTATTTAATGCACTTCGGTTTCCATTCATATGTGATGCAATTTCTCTTGCGCGTTCGTCGGCGCGTGCACTCTCGGTTTCTCGCGTGATATTTAGCGTGGTTAATGTCGCTTCTGTCTGGCATTTGGTTTGATCGCTTTATTACTTCTCATAATACTGCATTTAGTACATTAATAATACTTAGTGTTTGGCATGTGGGCTCGTTATTTCAGTTTCATAACAATTTGAGACATTTATGCGCTGGTTCAAATTGATTTCCTTATAGATGGTCCAATAAAACCATAAGCCGTGGCTCTTAAATAATTCCAAGTCAAATCTGAGGTTTTAAAGTACTTTCTTAAGTTGTAAAAAGGTATTTGAAAGATATTAGGCATGTAAATCGAATCCAAATGTAAATGTTTTCATTATCATTATTTTCCTGTTTATATAAATGCTTACGTGTTGTTATTTATTCCAAGCATAATTCTCAATTTCCAAAATTCTGACTATGAACTACGCAGACATCCTCTACGCAGGCAGCCAAACTCTGGATAAACATCAACTTCCGGTTTGTCATTTCTCTTGATAAAGTTAACAGTGCATTATTTTGTAGATCGTCGACAGCCTAGTTCCTTCGCCGCCTAAATGCTATGAAAATGAACGTAAAAACTGATGTTCCATTTCTCTGAAACAATACAATGTCCATAAAAATATCGTGTTGACCGCTAACCCTGGCCGGGTCAATGACCTCTCGTCCGTAAATACGCCAGCAAATGTAGGTCCAACTATTTCAGTTTTCTTTTATGTCTATGTTATTTGGCAATCCAAAAACGTTCATAATTTCCTTGTAGGAAGCATCAATCTGTTTTAAAATGATCTCGCAAAAAGATCCCTAATAAATGTTTGATTACAGTGAAAATAAACTCAAATTCTAGTGAGTAATGGTCATTTCTTGCATTTGTTGTTTAATAATGACTAAAAATAAGGAGAACAATAAAATAAATACCAATTTTTGAGTACCAATCAAGTTAACAAGTTACTAACTCCATAGTTAATTGTCTAACAATAAAAAAAATATCTCTAACAGCTAACAAATCTAAAAACCATATCCGTTCAACGCAAACCATGTCTGTCATACGGCCACCAAGTCCCGTCCCGATGTCAGGAAGATTAAAACCAACAAGATTTACTGCAACCAAGTGCAGCATCCATTTGGCGTCCAACCAAAACGCACTACGTATGGCGGGGCGATTACGTGACGTTGACACGACGGGAATTCTGACGGCTATTGTGTGTGTCAATGACATAACGACTTCTGGGAGTTTGTGTCATTCCCGTGACGAACGAGTAAGGAGAGGAGTTACGTCTTTCTTTAGCGTTACCATGAGTTTAAAAGTGACAGACTCGATATCGCCTATGTAAAAATGTCTATGAAAAAATGTACAGCGCCTCTAGCGGTAACGCTAAGAAAAAACTATTCGATAGGTTTTTAGCGGAAGTTTAGTTTTCGATAGCTAACTCATGATAGCGCTACTTATTCTTATTTACAATTGGTTGATTTTGACTGACTCGGTGGAACAATGGGTAGCGAACCAGGCTCATTACCTACGGTTCTAAGAGTCGAGGGTTTGATTCCCACCCGGGACAAATATTTGTGTGACGAACACTGGTGTTTGTTCCGTGTCTGGGTGTGTGTGTATCATATCTGTTTAAATATATTTGTGAATCCAATGTTGATTCTGATGTCCGTAAAACAAGTGCTTAAGCTAACCACGGGATCAGATCAATGTATATGATGTTTAGTAATATTAAAAAAAACATTACAGAAAAAAAAACAGAGTGATGATGATTTTTCTGAAAAAGACACTTAGTGTCTTTTCACTTACTGAAGCTTAAGCTCTCTACGTTAAATGGCTGTAAATGAATAATAGTCTCGTAATAACATTGTAAGGATTACCGTAAATATTATTAATACGTGTTATAAATTAAGATTACATAAAACACATTTTCAATTACTGTGATAAAGTTATTTATGGTGTATTTAGCGGGTCAAAATAGTCATAAATACGCTAAGCTCCTTATTTACTTCATTAACATACATGCAATTTAGCTTTCTTATGGCAAGCTGCATAGTTTTTTTTATTACCTAGCGTTTTTATTGTGGCATGTTCGTTACATTCAGCAATATTTCAAATTTATTTATTTTTTTGTAGATGGTGTATTGTTTAGGTTTGGACTCAGTTATTGATTATACACCGTGAAATTTTAGTGGTTGTTTTCCCGTGGCAGAACGATTTGCCTTTAGTAATACTATCGAATCATGCAATTTATTCCTCGAAAAAAAAATATTTTTTCGCATTTTCAAAATATTATTTTCCAATTCGAGAACGAGAGAAGTTATCGTTGTTTTTTAAGATGTGACGTAATCAGGTACTGCTTGCCGAATGAAATCGATGCTTAAAGCTAAAGAAGCTCTACGCCCTAAGTAATAAAGTGGTTCAAACGTACTTTCGAGTTTCGGTTATACCTTTCGTAAAACCGGCATTTATTGATTTTAATAAAAAAAAACTGCACAAATCTATTGTGCTACTAAGGTAGAATCATTTTGCTGCGGGAAAACAACCACTAAAATTTCACGGTGTATATATTTTCTTGTCGCGTTAATTCGTTCGTTGATACATTGTGATCGTGAAATACTTAGGTATCAAATAAGTAACCTAAATCTACAATTTGAGTCTTAAAATTTTACTGATACGATTGTAACAAAGATTGGGTTAAGCGTAACTACTTACAACAGTGAATCACGCACCGTAATTCAAACTAAAAGTATTTATGTAGTTTCATATTGTAAATCATTTTATAAACCTGATGAGTCATGAGTTTTCGAATAGCCCTTTTTCAATTTCTGTAACTTTGTCAAAACGGATAAATTAATATACTCACAAAACTGACAAAAATATTAGTTACTACCACTACAGATCCCATCTTGAAAAATGTAAATATGCCATTAATGTCGTAACCCTAGTAAACCTCCACTCAATTCCTATTACTGCAATCGCAGCGATCTCTTCAAAAACCACCTTACTAGGTATTCCAATTTGCATCGTTCGCGTCGTATTCGTATGGCGTTTTGCAAAGAAACGCCGACGGAAATCCGTCGTATAGACGGCCTCCTCATTCATTTATGCAAAACTTCGCGTGAGTTTACTACGCAGTTTTTTCACATGCAACTGCTGCTGGTGTAGCGTTTTTGCAGCGCTCGATTTCATTTCATAAGTGGGCTGCATTAAATACTTTCGTTCTTATTTCTTATTGTAATGGCCGTTGTCAGATTTGCAGTTCGTGTAGGTTGGGTTTTTTGTTGGCTTTGTGTGTAATAAAATTATATTAAGTCCGTTACAATTGATTTGTAGAAAACGTATGACTGATATGAAACACATGATATGAATATTATGTGTTATTTTACTTTGTTAGGTAACGATGACACAGATATAAGATTGACTTCTCTTCTTTTTTGCTTTCGAGAATAAGAAGAAACAATAACTTTATCGGTAATAGTCTATTCTAACTGCGGAATTTTGATGAGGAGTTTAGTATTGGTCGTTTTATTTCAATGAAGGAAATTTAGGACGAATCGCTTTGCTGTCTTAATTTATAGTAAATAGATACTTATGTTTGGATAAAAATCCATACGTACTGAACCTAAATTAAATATTACACAACATCATATACATTGATCTCATTCTGTGGTAAGTATCTTAAGCACTTGTGTTACGGATATCAGAATCAACACTGGATACACAAATCTACTTAAATATTTATTTGATAACACACCCAGACATGATACTACTTAGACCAGACGGACTTTGAACTATTCTATAGAAATAGTGAATCATGCGTTCGTAACTTAAAAGTAGAACTTAGAAGAGTTTAAGATTATTGAATAGTCAAGTCACATCGTTTTGCGAATAAGAATTCTAAATAAGACGACTTCTGAGATGCACCAACAATGCGCCAAAGATCTTAGAACTACAGCTGAAAGGACACCCATTATAACAATGGAAAGACGTTAATGGATAAGATGTATACTCACTCTCACTTCGGTCTGGGCAGACTCCCCTTTTGTCGCCATTCTGTGAACAAAACAATGGCTACAATTAAAACCGAGCTAAAACACGCAGATGCTTCGTGAAATCTCAATTGAATAGAAGGAATGCACCGAAAATTATTTTCTTTTAGAGAAATGAGTGAAGTGTGTCTTATTTTCAACTCAAATCGTAAATCATTTGAAGTTAAATGCACGCCTTAGTTTTAAGGCTAATATCGTAGTAATTTTACATATTTTTCTAAATATAAAAAATATTAGTAACGTTAAACAACCATGACTGAACAATGGTTCCAAGAGTCGTGGGTTCAATAGACGAGACTTAAAATTTTTAGGTGCTAACGCTTGCACTAGCTGTTTTAATATTTAGAAAAAAAAGGAAAAAATTCAACTGCCTCACCGCGGCCCGGGGATTTGAACACCCGTCCTTCTAGGAATCGCGCCCAGACGTGCATTACCATCACACCAGACCAGCAGCTATTAATTGAAGCCGTCGAATTTTTCCCGGAAGGACGGGTGTTCGAATCCCCGGGCCGCGGGGAGGCAGTTGAATTTTTCCGTTTTTCTAACAAATAGACGAGACGACTAAAAAAATATAATTAGTCCTTTATTTAGATTATTTAAAAATATTGTACTCGTATTTTTTGAAATTGAAATATATATATGTATATCAGATTTTAAACTTTCGCGTTCCATTACACTGAAATAAGTCTTTATGGGTCTTCACGCGATATTAGGAGTAGCAAAATTACATAGCTACTTACTGCCCGACGTTTCGACTGGGTTACACCAATCGTGGTCGCTCGCGACCTATTTCAGTATACGTATATCAGTCTCCGATACTACTTAGTTTAGTAGTTTAGTGGCCATGTGTAGAGATGTCCTAAATATTATTTTTTTATTTACATTCTCGTAACTGCCACAAAATGAATTGTCTGAATTATTATATTAGATACTTAGTTATAATGGTTTATATTTTTCTATATTTTGTAACGACCAAACACTAGTACGTTACCAGTTGTTACAACATGAATGTTCACTTTACTAGTTAATCATTTACAAACTAATATGCTTTATTACCATTTTAACACTATCCAGACCTTTCATTAGCTAAACTCCATTAGAATGGCCGCTGTAACCGAAATTCAGTCAAGGGCACATTATTAACTTATTTGTGGTGAACAAATAACTCGCTTGGATGCTAATCTGGATCCGAATGCCCTGTTTAATTATTTACTATAACCAATTAAATGTCGGGAGGTTTATTTAGTACCAACAGCGTTTACGGTTTCCGTTCAAATCGTTTGTTATGTTAATAAACGAGTTTGGTCCCGATTAAGGCTCCTGGATGTTTGAGTAAATGAATCTCATATTCGTAAAATGAATTTGGGTGTTAAGATGATAGGATTGGTTTATCTTATACTAGTGACCCGCCCTCGCTTCGCTTCGGGTAAATTTTACATAAAAACCTTCCTCTTGAATCACTCTATCTATTGAAAAAAACCGCATCAAAATCCGTTGCATAGTTTTAAAGATTTAAGCGCACATAGGGATACAGGGACAGAAAAGGCGACTTTGTGTTATACTATGTAGTGATTTGTAACTCGAAAAGCGAATTACAAATGATACACGTAAGCTCTTATATAAAAATAAAAATAAAAAATAAAATATATCGAGTAAAACGTTGCTAATTTACATCGCTGTCTGTTTAAAAATTGGCCTAAGGCTTTTCTTTTAATAGCGATTTTGGCGTGAACATGAAACCAAGTAGAGATTTATTGTCCATTTTTCCTATAAAGATTCAACGAATTGTCTCAATAATTTACTAACAGATTTTTGCTAATAGAATCAATGTAGATATTTATATTGATAATAGGAACGAATACATTTTTCCAAGCCTTCTATCGACGCGAAAATATCCTTTGGTGTTTAATATTGATATTGTGGATAATGTAATATCGCCGGCAGCTTCTCGCCAATATCGCCTCAAGATATCTAGATGAACACCACTTCGACAGTATTTGCCTCTCAAGTCTAGATTTTGCTGCATCCAGCCATTTTTAAGTTGCGAAGGCGACACTTCATTGTTTGGTAAAATTCTTGCAGATTTTTAATAATCAAGATCCTTTATAAAGACGTATTTTGTCTGTCTTTTGATTACTGATCTTATTATTACTATTCACCGTGAAATTTTAGTGTTTGTTTTCACGAATAAAATTATTCTGTCTAGTAAGACAGAAGTATTTATTTATTTATTTATTTTAGGTAGACCAGGATTTACATTTTAACATAGGATAATAAAGTAACAATTAAAAAATTACCTATAGGTCCTCACAAATAAAAAAAATAGTATATAAAATAATTACAACAGTTAAGAGCACATTCAACGTCACATTGCAAGTTTTTGCCTATAAGTACAACATATATGTGCAGTGTTTTTTATTCAAATACCTGTTTATGAAAGTAATAAACGAAAATCGAAGGCACGCTCGAACCGCTTTAATACTAAAGCTCTTTAGCTTTAATCATCGATTTCATGCAAACAACTATCTGATTACGTCGCATCTCTTAAAAAAACGATCACTTTTCACGTTTTCAAGTTATTTTTTTTTTCTACTAAAGGCAAATCTTTCTGCTACGGGAAAACAGCCACTAAAATTTCGCGGTGTCTATTTAAGGATGTGTGTTGATTACACATCTTATTTTCATGGTTTGTATGCTGATTTGTGTACTACCCATTTATTTGAAAAGATTCCAAGATCCTACTCTACTATCTATAATATAGATAGCTTCTTCGTTGGTCAGTTCATAAAGCGATCGGGTTATACAAACCGTATTATATTATTTTTCTATATCCGTATTGTATATCACCTTTCCTATAACAATGGCAGGTACTAACGATACGTTGTACTACTATTAAATTTATTTGGTACCGTTACTCTAAATAATGATCCATCCAACAGGCGTCAATCTGCCAATAATCCCTGAACAGTGCACATGAATATCGTTATTTTTTAACATTTTCCAGTCTATCGCACTCTGACCCGTTTATTAACTACGCCGCTAAAAATACATACATCACAATTCCAAATGGAAGCAAAGCAATAAATGATAAACTCTGAATAATGGGCGAGACTGGCGTTTGACTAGACCTGGTTCATCGGCCGGCTATGAAAAACACACTTGTAATGTGGAACACTGTAAGATGTTCTTTGCATGATGGCAAAATACGTTTCGACATTATGTTTATACTAGCGACTGCCCGCAACTTCGTACGTGTGGAGTCAGTTATAGTTAAAATTGTTAACACATAGGCTACAATTCGGACATAAGTTATGTAGCCTATGTGTTATTCTGATGGTTAAGCTATATTATAGTGAAGTTTCATCAAAATCCGTTTAGTAGCGTCTTGAAAATAGGATAAAAACAATCACGCAATATCACGTACTTATATATTTCCGATGCCGAAGTAAGTTACGTATGCAAAATATTAGCCCTTATGGGTAGGTCTACACGCGTTATTAAGAGTAGCAAATTACATAGCTACTTACTGCCCGACGTTTCGACTGGGTTACACTATGGGCGTCGCCCGTCTTCGTCTGCCACAGCGGTTGTGAATTTCTTGATCCACCCCGAACCAGCACTAATGTCATTTGTACAGCCACCCACATTTAAACGCGCTATGTAATTTGCTACTCCTAATAACACGTGTAGACCCAGAAAGACTAATATTTAGTGCTAATAGAACGCGAAAGTCTAAAATCTTACAGTTACGTATGAAGTTGTGTTACTGATATCAGCAACAGTAAATAAATAAAAAGATATTTGTATTCTCTTACAAGTAAGTTACAGAGCGTTTAGCTTACATGAGTACAATTGTATCATAAAACCCGAATGTGAGAAAGTGGTGCTTGAAAAAGGTTTCGTTAAAAACCATGATACAAGTAAGCTATAAAGGTTTAAATAACACACCCAGACACGTAACAAATACCGATGTTCATCATACAGATACTTATCCCGAATGGAAATCGAACCCACGACTTAGCGCAAGAGACAATTGTTTACGGTTAAAGTGACAAACAAGTGACAGACGTCCAGCCCGCCAAGAATGATACGATGAGGTAAGTATGTTTAAAACTTATGTACCTAGCGTTCGATATTTGAATCCTGCATCGCGGTATCAACATTTTTGTCGAGTGCCTTATATACCCCCGGGCTAGACCGCACACATTAGGCTAACTTTGTCCCATTGTTGATGCCTCAATACATTTGAATTTGGAACTGTTGTTTTGTTTCATTTGTCACCTTGCTGGGCTCAAACAACAATGCTTTTGTCTCATCTGTCCAACTCGTCAGCGGTACTATAAAAAAATGTATCGGAAATGTTTCATTCATATTTTATTTGGCGAGAATCACGATACAGTAGTTCTACCTACGCACAGGTGTTAACAAATTAAATTGGCTATTGAGAACTATCGAAGCGCACCGCGCCGGTTCACTATTTCGTTTAGCTTGTCCAATTTTATTTCTAACACTGAATGGGTGGCGTATTCAATTTATTTCTGTTTGTCTGAATATGATAGGTCCGTTGGCTCAATGTGGATCAGGGGCAATCTGGAATTACTTTGGTTGTGGCACAAATGGAATTTAAAATCACTTTCATAGCTTCTATTGTCGAACGTTAATAGCTACATGTGAAGTAAATTAGACTTTGGCCACGTATTTAAGCTAATTTTAATAGTAATTTACTCATAAACAATACGTCACTGTAGGTCAAATTTTCCGCCGTTTTTGTTGGCGTCACATAACCTATAACGCCCTAGGGAAGAATATTAATATAAAATCCACTCAAAATCGGTCAAGGCGTTTATGACATGGTAAAAAGTAATGGAACACACTTAGATGACCTTATACGTAGGTATAACGTGGATGCAAACACACAAATTAACGTTCTTGAACAAATGTTCTAGATTTTTTAGTAGAGCTATCCATTACAGGCTTTTAATGCTTAAAGGGAGTAATCATCTGGTACACTTGTGTAATGTATAATACCTGTTTTCTGAATAAAATTTATTTGTGTTTTAGGTGTATTTTATACACAATAAAATAAGGTATAATCTAAAACGTTGTCTACATTACGGTACGGTACATTTTACGATAAAACTTACCAAAAATATGAGAAATCCAATGTTTTTGACATTTAACCATGCTTTTTTTTACACACGTTCAACTTTTCGTATTTCTTTTGTAATGATGTACTTAGATTGCAATTTTTTACCAGCTTACTATTTTGATCGAACTTTACAAAATATAATCTGCTTCGATAAATTACTAATGACATAAAAGTCAAATTCGTAGTAGCACTAGAACGAACGTGTTTTGAAAGAGTAATGATTTGAAATGCAAGGTAAGGCAGAGTAGACCAGTGCTCAAACAGATCAGCGCTTTCAGCGTCAAAGCATATTCAGGGAAGGATTTACCGAATTTACTTTACCATAAAATATAAAATATACAACCTATATAAAGTATATAAGATTACAATCCGGGTTAACTGTCGTAGGCAAATTTGGATGTTTGCCTAATGTCCGTACGGGGGCGATTTGTGGTAGAATTACAAATCGGTGGATCAACCATAATTGCCGATAAAAATTTATTTAAAGACGCTCTTGGTTCACGCTAGATGGGCATCTTCGTAGGATCATCGAGATTCCCACTGATGCAACATTGTTGTTTCATAAATATCTTTCAATTTCTAAACTTGGAACAATATTGCTTGTGTTGTCAACATTTTTTTAAAGTTAACGTTGTTTATTTTTAAATTCATTCAGCCGTCTTATAGCATTTTTTAAGCTGTCCTATTTATAGTTAATACTTTAACAGGTTTTTGATATGAGTGATTTACTTATTTTTTCTTTTGTTATTCTATGTTAAAAACGTAAATTTTGGTCTTCCTAAAATAAACAAATAAGTCTGATCTATATTTATGAAAAATCATAGTGGCTTGGAATTGGACGATTTAAATCTATGCACATCCGGCACTACTAATCTTATGAACTTGAAAGTTCGTAAAGAAGTTATTTACGTTTTAATCTTGTGTACTCAGGCGGGTATTACCAAATTCAATCCCTAACGAGGTGAAATAATGTGTCAAAGTTCCACGTGCAAGTCGCGGGCACCAGATAGTGGATCATATTTCAAAGTATTCCACAAGTAAACCTCTATGAAACAAACATTATTGCGTACATCACGTTGCCGTTAAACATACGGATAGCAATTGTTTGGATCCGAGCGATTTGGCCGCTTGCCACGCGGTGATGTATTACGTATCGATACCATATTATTAGCGTTCTTTACGATCTCTGCTATTATTACCGCTTCAGCGATGTATGTTATGGAATACTTTATATTTGATGCAAGTTTTTAAGCTGATTTATTGGTTCTCGAAGTTTATGTTAAGTGAAATTGGTTACATTGTCATATTTTAACGATTTATATTTATTTGAATGGTACAATGTTATGTTAATGTTTTTTTTTATAAACAAGTAACTGGACGTCAAAACAAGACACAAAATACAATTCAGTCATGAGAGCTATATAGCTATCAATACATAAAAAGGCATTAAAGAAAAACTTCTGTCTTTTATTATTAAACAAAATTTTCTTATTATTTACTTACTAGCTTCCACCTAATTCTAGACATGAAACTGTATCTGACACTATATAAATATCCAAGACAAGACCAACACGGAAGACGAAACAGAATGCTATTAAAATGAAATCTAGTGCGTCGAAACAGAAATCGCTGGTAGCTATTTCAGTATCCAGTCTTTTTAACGTTTGTTCCTGTCAATCAACTCACGAAACCACGCCCCTGACATTAAAAAACTAGAAGAAAATCTCTTACAATATCTCATTGCCGAGTTCATGGCAAATACTAATGGATACCTTCTCAATTTAGACGGTGGTTTGGCAACATTTCGGAAATGTTCGCTAGAAAGAAACACACGATAATAAATATTTGTTATTGCAATGCTGCGTACATGTTTTTTTTTGTGGTTTGGTTCTATTTCAAATCAGGCTGTATGTAAAAAAACATAAACGCCCTATATATAACATTAAACTGTCATGTTTACATACATTAGAAAACTATTATTTATGGATAGGTAAATGGTAAATATCCCGGACATATTCAGTTAATATGTAATAATAAAATATCGTATAGCTGATCACATGCAAACACTGAAAATGTTTTAGGTATAGAAATAAAAAATCGTCGTTGGCCAAGTGGTTAACTTCGTTCCTTTCCATGCGAGAGGTCACCAGTTCAAATCCCGCCACGTACCACTGTGTTTTTCAAATTTAAAATTCATGTGTACGTTTTTTCGACGCTTTGACGGTGAAGAAAAACATCGTGAGGAAACCTACACACACCTATGAAGAAATTCTAGAGTTGTGTAGTCGATCAACTTGGCCAGGGTGGTTGACCTGGCCTGAAGGCCTGATCGCCCTAGTATAGGTAAGCACGTGCCCCAGCAGTGGGGCCTACAACATACATATAGCCTGATGAGGAAGTGTCGAATTGATTTAGGAACAAAAACTTTTCGATGAAGAATTTTCGTAGTCTGAAACGAAACAAACGACAACCACGCATATTATAACACATGAAAGCGTCCATAACAAAGTAAAACTAATAATAACTTTATCGTTTAACGTTATTTTAAGTAGCGATAGCGCCGGTTAATTATTGAGTTATTAAAGGTTATGCCGGATATGGGAGCTGCAAATCGGGCCCATACAACAATGTAGGCTAGTTACCAACTGTAGCGCTACCATGAGTTTAAAAGTTACGGACTCGATATCGCCTACGTAAATATGTCTATGAAAAACTTGAGCAGCGCCCGCTGGTGGTCACGCTAAGAACTACAATCGGTCGTATGAAAAAAACAACTCGATAGGTTTTTAACGTACGTAAGTTTTCGATAGCCAACTCATGGTACCGCTACAGTAGGTGTATATTAAATACTCGGAACGGCAAAATAATAGAAGGTTTGAACTGATATTTTATTACACGCAGAGCTATTACTGTCTATGTTATAGGCTGCTCCGTTTCTCTTTACTTTCTATATGCAATCTTTATAACTATACTAGCTGTGCCCGCGACTTCGTTCGCGTGAACTACAGGACTTTGATTTTTTTTTTAACTTAAAAGTAGTCGTAGTCCTGTCAAAATCTTTTCTGCCACTTAAGAAGTTAGTTAACCGGAAGAAACATTTAAAACAAAATTATTTTGGTTTATATCATCATCATCATCTGTTGTTTATCGTGTAGTAATAAATAAGTATATTACACAACATCACATTAATTGATCTGATCCTGTGGTAAGAAGCTTTAGCACTTGTTTTTATCAGAACAGTGGTATACATTTAAATATTTAAATAGCACAACCAGACACGGAACAAACATCGATATTCATCGCAGAAATATTTGTGCTGAGTGGGAATAGAACCCAAGAAAAGAAAAAAAAAAGAAAAGGCCAAGTGCAAGACGGACTCGCACAACGCAATTTATTTTTAAAGTTTACGCAATTCTCTGTACTTGACGTAGCTTTATTCTAAATTTTGAGAATCTGAGTACTTAGCAGATAGTAGTTCCCTTTGCGAGTGTCAAAAATTGGCAGCATAAATGAATGTTTCTTTTGATTGTGTTGGCTCAGGCGAAGGGACAGTAGACCTGAGTATTTGATGTAACTTTCAGTGTGATATTTTCTCCTTGACAAAAATTGACGATGATAAACGGATCCTATATAAGGGGTTCGGTTATTCTTTTCGACGTACGAAATCCTAAAATCTATGTTTATAGTGAACAGCTTCCTCATATTGAATAGATCATCTTCAAGTAATCCTAATTGTTCATCGATCAATGTGAAATAAAGGACGTCCTATTCCAAAGCCAGGTAGCAGTTTATAGTTAGAGAGGAAAAAAGCGTCCATGGCCGAGTGGTTTAGGTATTTGCTTGCTATGCAAGAGGTCGCCACTTCAAACCCTGCCACGTACCACTGTGTTTTTCAAATTTTAAATTCATACCTATGTACGATTATTCGACGCTTTTACTGTGTGCTTGAATCATGTTCTTTCTTAATCCCTGGCAAACCCCTCATTTTCTCTTTTCGAATTTTATGCTTTACCAAATTAAATATGCTTATTATTGCTTATGCTATACTTTTATGTTGATTTTCATATTATTTTTTGAACTCAATATTGAATTTGTTCAATTTGATTGAATATTTAATACCCGGTTGGTGCATACAATGTATTAAGAGCATTGTGATCATCTCATCCTTTTTACTGATACCAAACCCTTGAGTATTAATATCAATGTATTTTTTGACAACCAACCTTCTTCAATTCGGCAATTATGGAAATTTGAATGCTCTCGTTAATTTGACAGCTTAAAAATATGTCAATTAGATGAGACTATTTTGTTAAATTAAAATAGAAAAAAGGCAACAATTAGAATATTTTCGATACATGTTGTCGATTCAGAACCCTTCTGGTAATTTACGTAATTTAATGGCACTCGAAATTTATCAATTCCAAAAGACAAACTTCACATATTTGACGTACCTACCTAGGTACATACAAACTTTTCCACAATATAATATGGAAGTAATACGTAGAGCACAGTGCCATCTTTTGAACTACCAAAAAACTTATCACGTAGATACTCATGTTATATCAAACTTGACAGCATTTATGGCATGCTGTACAAAGCACGATGCCATCTATGTGTAATTTTATGAACAATAGCTGACCCAACAGACTTCGTCCTGTCAAAACAAATTGTAAAAATTTGTTTGAAATTTGATTTTTTTTACATCTTGGGTGACAAATTTGGGTTTTTCGTATGGATCTCTACTTTTTTTGAAAATGTAATATAGCCTATAACCTTCCTCGATAAATGGACTATCCAACAGTGAAAGAATTTTTTAAATCGAACCAGCGGTTCCTGAGATTAGCGCGTTCAAACAAACAAACAAACAAACAAACAAACAAACAAACAAACTCTTCAGCTTTATAATATTAGTATAGAAAAGTAAATTAAATTGAAGTGTCTGGTTGTATATTAAAATAACGACTTTTTACCAAATGGATATGAATCTGTATCGGGTACCAAAAACAAAATTACAAATAAAAATGTTTGTCTGTTCTCGCTAATATCCGAAACGGCTGGACCAAATTTGACGGGATTTTCATTAATAAATAGCTAGATTTACATGGTATATTGAAGGCTATTTTAATAAATCTTTGCTGCCAAAACTATTTCCACACGGACGAAGTCGTGGGGGGCCGCTCCTTTTTTATAATAAGAATTCTCTAATATGTATATATCAAATTATACTAAAAATATATTTATTTTCGTCATTTTTATTTACTCGTTCAAGAAAAAACTTATAAACTGATTCAGTATGTATGTAAGGTTTTTTTTAACGATTTCCTGAAATTTCGCCACTGGTTTCGAAATTATCACTTCTCGAGATTAGACGTACTTTATAGTTTCATACCTAACATAAAAACCACTTTGAACATAACAACACAGTTGTATGTAAATAAGTATTTAAGCCAAGTATAACAATGAAACTTGAAACAAAAGTCAGGCGCCAATAAAACCGAGAATAAATTTAATAACTCCAGTGTAAATGACGGTAATAAATTGTGTAATTTATAGCGGACAAATATTTAGGTCACATTCGTCACTAAGGTCACTAAATACTAGGTCTTACACAAATATCTGGTTGGTTAATGTGTATCCAGGAGGATTATGAATTTTAGACTTTCGCGTTCCATTACACTAAATATTAGTGCCGGTTCAGGGTGGATTTAGAAATTCACAACCGCTGTGGCAAACGAAGACGGGCGGCGCCAGTTCGCTCGCGACCATGATTGGTGTAACCCAGTCGAAACGTCGGGCAGTAAGTAGCTATGTATTTGTTACTCCTAATAACGCATATAGACCTTAATACTAATATGAGAATTATAAATATCATTAAATAAGTACTAGTGACCCGGCGTCGCTTCGCTTCGGAGGAATTATTAACCGTCTTCGAAAAAGGAGATTTTTTTAATTCGTCCGTATATACGTTTTTACAAAAGAACCCTCTTAAATCCCTCTATCTATTAAAAAAACGCAGACAGACGCGGGTAAAGGGCAGACGCGGTAAGAGACTATATTTTTTGACTCGCTCGGTGGAACAGCGGTTAGTGATCCAGGCAGGCACAGGAGTCGTGCGTTTGATTCCCACCCGGGGCAAACATTTGTGTGAGGAACATCGGTGTTGTTCCGTGTCTGGCTGTGTTATTATATTTGTGTGTCCGATGTTGATTTTGATATCTGTAACACAAGTGCTTAAACTACTTACCACGGCATCAGATCAATGTGTGTGATTTTGTTTTTGTGTAATATTATTTTTTACTATGGAGCTGCTGCTGTAACTACTATATGACTACTGCAACCGAAAACTTAGATGATTCTTAATCTCTTTAAGACGTAAACAAATATAACAACAACATCTTAACAATGAAACAATTTCCAGGAATGGTTCACTCCAAGAGCTTTATCGGCGACAATCCAAAAGTATGGTACAAAGCCATGATGGGTGGAAGCAGACTTCAAAGTCGACTACTCATGGGAGCGCTAACAGGGCACTACGCCACAAACTCGTTATTAATGAAGATGAGACTGTCATCAAATAGCGATTGTAGAGCCTGCAAGGAAGAAATGGAAGACATGAAACATCTCCTATGTGAATGTCACTCACTGGCCAGACAGAGGCTCAGACTTCTGGGAACGGCTTATCCGACTCCAGAAGAATACAGGCACCTCAGACCCAAGGACATTATTGCATTAATGCATTTTCTCTTCAGGGAGTAGGTGTATAAAGGTAGGGGTAACACAAAAGATCCCTGAGGGTCGACGTGAACCGGCTAGCCGGTCCCCACTACAAGATAAGATAAGATAACAATGAAACAAATCATTCAAAGCATTGACACAGCTCCAATTTGTCGCTATTGGAAATATTTGCGGCACTTGTTTTTGTACTGATGTACCGCGTGTATTAAATTAAATAAATAAATAAATAAATAAATAAATATTGCACAACATCACATACATTGATCTGATCCCGTGGTAAGTAGCTTAAGCACTTGTGTTACGGATATCAGAATCAACAGTGGATACACAAATAAACTTAAATATATTTAATAATACACCCAGACACGGAACAAACACCGATGTTCGTCACACAAATATTTGTCCCGAGTGGGAATCGAACCCACGACTCTTGGAACCGTAGGTTATGAACCTGAGTCACTAGCCACTGTTCCACCGAGCCAGTCATGCTCAATTAGCTCAATTAATTAATGTTATTAGTCATCTACAGTGGTTGCCAAAGACAATATTGTATCGGCTTAATGGCTTTCGTCAGTACATAAGGTGTCGATTTGGTAATTAATTTCCATTCAATTTTCATTCTAAGTACTTAACTAATCGTTACATATTTTTTTGCCCAAATGTATATTAAAGATCAATTGGTTGGTATAGTGGTGACGCATATCTGGGAACGATTCGCAGAAGGACCGGCGTTCAAATCCCCGGTTAACAGTGGACCAATTGAATTTTATTTGAATGAAACTTTTTTTTAAATATAAAAACAGCTAGTACAAGCTTTAGCACTTAAAAATTCAAATTAACGGCCAGTGTCTCAGCAATTCTGTAGTTTACATTTCTGCAATGAAATATCTACGGCTGTTATATATCACTAACGGATGATGGCGCCACCTGTGTGCGGAAAAAATCGACAGCTTCAATAGCTAATAGTTGGTGTAAGCGATCTTCATCGTCACCCAATTATTTCGTGGCAGATATTCCCGAGTAGCAATCGAACCCACGTCTCCTAGAACGCCAGTCAGTGTCACTAACCACTGTTCCAGTGAGTCAGTCAGTGTATTTAGTAACTGAGTTATAGTTAACTTGCAATAAGTAATTTCTTCAACTTCTTCTGTTCTATAACAATAAGCGCTTGATTTGCTGAGACGGGCAGCGCCAGTTCAGTCGGGCAGTAAGTAAGTAGCTATGTATTTGCTACTCCTAATATCGCGTGTATGCCCATAAAGACTAATATTCTGTGCCATGTGTAACATCCCTAACGAAACACCGTCCATATTTGCGAACAGCAATAAAACGCTTGACATCCTTCCAAGCGGTCCGGGGTGTAAATACGCGTTCCCTATGCAAATACACATGCAAGTTTAGACAATTATAATAGACAGATAATGGGTTATTGTGCACGCGGTTTAGTTTGGCCTTTTGCCCGAGACTAGAGCGATATTCCAATATAACACAGTATACATTGCCTCACCGAGATACTGAGGAGTTTGGACATGATCTAAAATCTAAAGGAGTCTAGTGAATTAACTTAACCGCGCTTTTCCGGTGAAGGAAAACATCGTGAAGTAAACACTCGGATTCTCTATATCTTAAAACCATAACGTTTTTTGTTTAGATTTCATAATTAATTGAATCACTTTCGCCTATTTCCCATTTTAAACTACAATTGAAATGTAATTTTATACCTACTTAAATGATTACTCAGGCTTCACAAAGCGTTTCTAACAAGATGTCTGAAAATTAACACAGCAATGTGTTCTTCATCTTTTTAAGTCGATGGCAAAATTATTTTCAATTCAATCAGTACACGATTTATGCATTTTAGCTAAAGAAATGTCTGTATTTATTCAAAAATATTATTTTTTATTTAATAAATACCTAGAAACTTAGGCTAACTTTCTGGAAGCAAAGAGGCTTTAAGACAGATCAGAACTTGGCATAATTTATGACCGCACAAATGAAAGCATTCCAGTGAAGTACGGCCCACAGAATCGCGGGGACAGTCGCACGCAGAAGCGTTGGCGCAACGAATATTATAATTTGGCTGCCAAAATCTGGGTCACATAATAATTCCTTGCTATTTTTATCATGTCACCGCCAAAATAGAAACAAACATTGCAGGTCATTATATTTTTGGATGTTACAAAACAACGAGACGGTCAAACAATAAATCAACTGTTCACGCAATATAATATTATTATTACATTTAAAAAAAACGTCAACGAAGTGCGATTTCAAATGGCAGTCTACTGTAAATAACTAGTCTCATCTGTCAACTGTAGTTCTTTTTTTTAATAGATGGATAAGTGTGACGTGAACGATTTTTTTTTTATTTTTAAAATAACGATCGAAAATGTTTATTGGCGAATGAAGATGCCACGCTAAGAAATATGTCAACGGAACTGTCGTTTTGGCTGCCAAGGACATTGTCGTAACATTAACTCTTGCAGCTCATTGGCAGACGGATCAGTGTCGTGCGGTAACGTCGATCACCATGTCTAGTTGCCAGTTTATTTTCAATTTCATAATAAAATGCACCTGAATTTAAGACACTTGGCAGGCTGAAAAACTGAGACGGCCTTAATATGACGAGTCAACTACGTAATACAGGGAGAGACTGCAGCTCGAGTTAGCAGAGATTAGGATTTGGCAACCGTTTGAACAGTGATTTGGCATTAAATTCCAACGCTAAGCAATAAATGATACTGTTTTTATCATTATATTTGGCAATATTAACACAGTTTTCATAACTTTTGGCTTATATCCTAACGGCGGAAATTTATAAATTCGTAATGTTTTAGTGTAATACAAATCAATTAAATTTCTTATTTGTGATCTGATATTGTTAGAGGTCAATATAATATTTAATGGCAAGCTACAGTCGTGACAGGATAAAAACCATCCTAATCCATAGTTACTTACTGCCGTTATTCCCGACGTTTCGACTGGGTTACCTCAATCATGATCTCTCACAACCAACTATTTTTATCACGTGACCCAGGTCAAACATATGACATGAATCGGAACACGAATGTCTTAAATAATACACCGTGAAATTTTAGTGGTTGTTTTCCCGTGGCAGAACGATTTGCCTTTAGTAATACTATCGAATCATGCAAATAATTCCTCGAAAAATATTTTTTTTTTTTCAAATTTTCAAAATAGTAATTTTCCAACTCGAAAACGAGAGAAGCTATCGTTCTTTTATAAGATGTGCCGTAATGAGGTACTGCTTGCCGCATGAAATCGATGCTTAAAGCTGAAGAAGCTCGACACCCTAAGTCATAAAGCGGTTCGAAAGTGCTTTCGAGTTTCGGTTAAACATTTTGTAAAACCGGCATTTATTGATTTTAACAAAAAATAACTGCACAAATCTATTGTACTACTAAGATAGAATCATTTTACTGCGGGAAAACAACCACTAAAATTTCACGGTGTATAAAGATGAATAATTCAAAAAACCAGCAAAACACGATATTTTAAAAATTCAAATCTATTTACTATGTCGTTCTTGACACAACAAAAAATAAGTCACACATCATTAAGCAGTGAGAAGATATCTTCACCATTAAAATAGAGCAATAAGTATAACTTGTGCCAGTGAGAGTCCTAACATGTTTTATAGCCGCGAAGTGAACACGTAACAACTGCATTTGCAGCAATTATAGTTGCAGATAAATACCGGTTAGCGACTGCCGCGTTTGAAATATTGTTTTAAATAAACCAAGCCGGATTAGAATTGTTGGTGTATTCTTGAATTTGTACTACTGGCATTAGAACTTGTAAGCATGTGTCATTGGATTGTTAAAATTCGTTAAATTGAATATTAAATTAAACATTATTTTTAAAGATACCAAAGAATATAAAAAAAATGTGGAAATAATATACTTATCTTGTTCTTGGGTCTGAAATTTTAAAATAATATAATAAATTAACTTTAGCAAATTTATACCAAAAAAAATGAAACGAACATTATCATTACGCCTGCACTTTTTAATGTTTAAAACTTCAGAGCAAGCTCTATAATGCCGTTCGCCCGAATTTAGTTGATGAAAAAAAAATTGCATACTGTTGAATGAAGACGAATAAATGTGAAACGTTTAAAATTCCAATAGTATCTCTGTAAACATTATTTATCCATTCCATCCGCGTCGTTTGAGAAAATGCAAAGAGACGCAAGTGTCGTGGCGGGCTGCATTTTCTCTAGCGACGTTGCTATGCGACATACTCGTAGTCCCGGAGCGCATCGGTCCGTTGCGACTATGTCGCGAGACAGATACGCAGCCTCCCGCTACTTTAAAGACCTCGTATATGCTACGATAGCGTGAATCAATCTGAGGGCCTACCATGAGTTGGCTATCGAAAACTTACTTACGTTAAAAACCTATCGAGTTGTTTTTTTCATACGGCCGATTTTAGTTCTTCGCGTAACCACCAGCCGGCGCTGTACAAGTTTTTCATAGACATATTTACGTAGGCGATATCGAGCGCGTAAGTTTTAAACTCATGGTAGCCCCACTGAAGTAGGTAGTATGGTTTAGTGGTAGTACTTTTGCACATGTCTGTACTAGGTCAGGTTTGACCTATTATCTAATTTTGACTTGAAAAGAAACAAATCATTATGTTTGAATACGCATCTAAACATATATAATTAGCCAATATATAATAGTTTCCACTGTAACATAGGAGATAAATTGCACAGTTAAGACCCAGTTTAAAGCATGAAATGTTCATCACCTCATATCTGTTCAGTACTTGTTGGCGTTAGAGACAATTTCGAGGTCCTACATCAGATTGTAGACCTTGTTTCAATAGGTAGAGCATAACCCTTTAGCTCACAGACACTACGGATGTCAAAGTTTCGTTTTGACAGTTCGGGTCGTACAGTCGAATCGCGCCCTGCAAACAACCCTCTAGCGACAGTGTCCTGTCAAATGCGACGTGTGGGATTAGTCGTGTCGCGCCGGCCCGGGTTCACTCGGCTTTTACTGTTATTGCACGCCTGCACTCGTAAACCCGTTGATATCAAGACTTTTACGGAATTGAGGATGCATTTTATTGTGTCTTGTGTGCATATGATTTTAGATTGACCGCTATTAGTAGATCAAGTGATCGAAGATTTGTTTTACTTCATCGAATATCGCTCCACATTTACCGTACTAGATTACGCGGAAAAATATTTAACTTCAGTGCATTTTTAATAAATTTATAAATGGTACATAAATTTATCACCTACATGAATAATTTATTAGATTGAACTTAATTGAAATGGTTTCACAAATAAATTACATAACAAACATTCATCTGATGAACATTGAACATTGAACGTTTTTTCAGTGTCTGGGTGAGAATATGTATAATAATAATAATAAAATCATACTTAAGTATTTACAAATATCTATAAACATATACAAGTCTCTGTCACCCAAGTACAAGCTCTGTTTAGTTGTGGTTCAGGGTGTGTTAGTAGTCCTAAATATTTAATTACATTTTAGTTAAATAAATTTTTCTAATACTTTAATAAGATTCATAATGTTTTCATTATTTGAGCAATTCCGAATTCTAGTAGAGCCTCCTACAATCAATTACACCATAACAACACGTGACCAGTCCAGACGAATAGTACAAAAGGAAAGCACACCTCTAAGTTCATTAACACTTGGCATCACCTGTGCTGACGTCACTTGGCCACTCGCCAGCCACCTAGGGATCCATTCTCCATGCCACGTGGAGTTGATAACTAGATGTGATTGATGCGAGGTGTTTGAACCCGCGTTTATTTATCTACACATTTCAACAGTGGCGGTTTAAAGGTTAACCTCTAAACAAAATGGCGCCCGATTGTAGGAAACTTTTTGATGCGCATGCGCATAAACTAAATATGTTTTTTTCAGGGAAAAAACTTTTTTCTTAATGTATTTTTTTAAAATAGGCTGTCAAGATGACCTCACTCCTCCTGATGGTAAGCGGTAGTGAGATCCACATTATGAGGTCGACAGGCACAAGTAGGTAGACAATGTTGAACATGTCGGACACACCTGAAGGTATTGTTAATTTTATGGGACTGAAATTTTCATTGAGAGACTGTTTTGACCATTGAAGTAATCGAAGATGATATATAATTGCGTAAAAAAGCTAGTCTTAATTATATATTTGTCAAGATATGTTTTGTAATAAATTCATATACAATCCAACAGTTATCTACTTATGTGACCTTATAAAATACTGTAGTTCTACTATAAATAGCGATATGTATACACCGTGAAATTTTAGTGATTGTTTTCCGCAGTAAAATGATTCTATCTTAGTAGTACAAAAGATGTGTGCAGTTCTTTTTTGTTAAAATCAATAAATGCCGGTTTTACGAAAGGTTTAACCTTAACTCGAAATTACGTTCGAACCACTTTATGACTTAGAGTGTAGAGCTTCTTTAGCTTTAAGCATCGATTTCATGCGGCAAGCAGTACCTGATTACGTCACATCTTATAAAAGAACGATATCTTCTCTCGTTTTCGAGATAGAAAATTATTATTTTTAAAATTTAAAAAAAAAAATTCTTTTTTCGCGGAATAATTTGCATAATTCGATAGTATTACTAAAGGCAAATCGTTCTGCCACGGGAAAACAACCACTAAAATTTCACGATGTATTTTTTAACGTAGTGAACACGTACTCTTTATTATATTTAATGTTCCCGAATAATATTCTTATAAATCTTATCAAGGTTCATAATGTGTATCGAAGATAAATATGTGGACCAAATGTGGAATACGTATATTTATGACCGCCCAAACGACACGCTGAAAAGTTTACGACCAATTTGAGAATGTTTCTTTAAAAATAAATCGATTGCCGTTGAAAGTTTAAAGTTATGGACAACGAGTAAATTCGTAGGAAAATATTTCTTTAAAAATTTATTTGGAGATCCCGTAGTGAAGTAACAGTTTCAAAGTATTGTTTTAATTAGTTTTGAAAACGTTTCCAGAACTTTAGATTTGAATACTGAAATAGTGATAAAAGATTCAGTATTAATAACTTTATCGAATATTTTAAAAAATAAATCACATGACTATGACCTTACTTTGTGACAAAGGACACGATTTTCAGTTCCGAACTAAATGTACCTAAAATTATTGTTTAACTTCAGTTGTAAAAGTCACACAGTACCTATTTTCAGTTATAACAGCCATGAAACTGCAAAAAATATGGCGTCATGAATTCAAAGGGCCGCAAGAAATGAGCCGTGCTGAAATAAATTCAAAATGAAATATAGTTCGCATGAACTGTAAAGTATCACACGCAATTAAACCTGATTTCGTCAACTTTTACGATTTCGAGTCTCTTGTGCCAAGACTACAAAGTGGTCGGTTACTTTGCGAATTCAAATAACTGAAAGTCAAAATAAACAATGTATGTTTAGTAGACAAAATATAAATAAAACTGAACAGTAAAAAGACGGTCTACGGACGTTTTTTCATAGTTTCAAGTCGCATAAAGTTTGAATTGCCACAGTGTCGAGTGTATACAATGTTTTACACATTTCTTACAGTAAGAGTTGCAAGTCCGACTGTCATCAGTAAAAGAAAACCTTCGGTAGGTACACCGCTGTCTAACAATTTTTTCATTACGTATATAACTGTCATTCTTGTCAAACTAGAAAAAACCCGTCAGATACATATTTGTAAATTTTTTAATATGTTTAATTGGTGGAGTGAATTTAATCCAGCTACCAAATAATTAGGGCTTGCCAGGTCTTAGAGGGCAATGGACAGGTTTTGATGTTAGATAAAAAAACAACTGTCTTAAAATTATATACCGTAAAGTCCGATCATTCTGAATCCGAATGAATGAACTAATATCAATGCAACGTGAGTGGGTTTCTCGTAAGAGTTCCCACCTGTGGTGACGTCATAGTACTACGTTGTTTACTAACGAAATGCCGCGAAGATGGCAGGGCCGGATTGTGAGTTCAGTACAGAAATAACAGGTCCACGATCCGGATTCAGAAAGCGAAGGGTCAAATCTCGGATCGCGAAATATTGTAGTTAATTAATACAAATGTCATTTAATACGAATTTATAACAGATCTAGCTTAATATCTTGTTCGAGGATGTGCTGTTGAACCTACGCGGTAACACTTTTCGGTGAGATATTCCCACAATATCCGGGCCTCACCTAAAACTACTCGCCGACACCTAGTTAAAGAGGCCCTGGACTAATAGTTACTGCTTAAGACCACCTAAATCAAGATAGAAAGAAACAGAATTAGGGGAGCAATAATCGATATTGAGTGAAATATAAATAATGGCAGCCAAACATAAACATGGCGGTGCTGCTAAAGACACATACTGAGGCACTCACAATTTGGCCATGTCTCAAAGGGCTTGTGTGTTTCTATGTTTCATGTCTATACCTTTTAAGGGTCATAAATGTTTTCTTTCATTCTTTCAATAAACATTTTTACAGTTAGTGCCAACACTTGAATGGGAATTTGAATCAAATTAATAACGGGTTTGATTGTGATTAACATAGGATCCACAGGGCTATTTCGACATTGACTTGACTTAGTTGGGGGCCCCTAGAAGATATGGGGCCCAGAGCTGATTCCCAATATACCCGCCTAATAGGGAAGATCCGGCCCTGGATTCTTCCTGGTACTCGCACCCAACATTGCTTGTAACCTGTTTATATAAACTTACAACAGAATAACAAACTATTCTGACTTTATGGGTCATTGCGAAATAAATTTAAAATAACAACGTCTGTACTAACTGCTGTCCTCGAAAGAAATAGAAGTGTTGTTTATAAAACGGACATGTTTTTCGCATCTCGTTAAATTGTCTCTAAACTTATCTCCTTCGAACTATTCTAGTTAGTGCGAGTTAGTGGAAACTGCGTTATTTTTGAATATTTATTTATTCAATTGCCGTTTAGTTTTCCGGAAAAACTCTTAAGATAAAGAACTATTGTTCTACTAGCTTAAAATGGAACATTTGCACATTATTTTTAAATTTTAAATGTTTAAGTGCTTGCACTAGCTAACTTGTAACCTGTACCCTATTTAATTTTGCACCTAACATTCCATACTTGAAAATCCTACAGAAAATAAATCTTACGTTTCTTTAAGACCCGAACCGATGAGAATTAAACAAGATCTGAAACTTGATGCAATTCAGATAAAAACAACTGCCAATCACTCCGGATAAAATGAACATAATACCAAATGTTTTATAACAACCTCGGCTTATCTTCACCATCAAATACACCTCGTGCAAACAAATGGGATCCATTAATTACTAAGAAAGAACAAAGCTATTCGACCTTCGTGGAATAAGTTCGGAGTTTGGTGTTCCAGAGTGGACGGTCATCGGCTAATTGTCTTAGGGAGTTTGAGGAACAAACAACAATTCAATAGATTAGTATTATAATACGTTGTGTACACTGCGGCTTCTAGCGGTATATTTAATGTTTATTTAGTTTTATATCCATGCTAATCGGAGTGTAATAGTTGTAAAAGTAATAGTTGCTTCTTCTTTAACAATGTACGAAACTTTGTGGAAACCATCAATGTCAATGTTCATCAAAACATGCGTTCTTCTTTTAAATTTATTAATTTAAAAAGAATAGGAATAAGTGAAAGAAAACATCTTGATGAAACCAGCACACCTATGAAGAAATTCTAAGGTTGTGTAGTCGACAAAAAAGAACTTGGCCAGCTTGTTTGACTAAGGCCTTATCGCCTTAGTTTAGGGTAGGCCCGTGCCCCAGCAGTAGGGATGTATATGAGCTGATGATGTGTGATAACGTAAGGATTCTTTCAATAAGTTTAAGCAACAACTTAGGCGACGGCGTTCGGTAAGTTTAGTTACCTATAACAAAGTTCTACACTTACATCTAACACTTTGATAACATGTTCACATTAAGTGCACTATTTTATTTGGCTCTAACAATATTAAATAATATGTTTGCTTCACCTTATCCATTCATGATAAACAAAATAAGTAAAGAGTAATCAAATTAGAACATTTAGAAATTCTTGTCAAAAAATATAATTTCATACTATTATTCTGTACTGCAATATAAAGGGGTCAACATTCAAGCTGCCAACTCAAATCGCCTCAAAATAATCAAACTTCTATCCGTCAGCCGTGCTAAACCGCATAAATCCCACTGATTCTGTATAAAATAAAACGGTTGCCTAACAACATTGCTATATGAAACTTGGCTTGAACCCAACCAGACGTTCGACAGGCTCCCGACGCTTGCGATCAAGAGAACATTGACAATACGGTGTCTTTGAGATAATAAAAGGTCACTTTCAATTGACTGGCTCCGTGGAACAGTGGTTAGTGACCCAGGTTCTATACCCACGGTTCCAAGAGCCGGTTCGATTCGGGACCGTGACAAATATTTGTGTGACGAAAATCGGTGGTTCTCTCGTGTCTGGGTATGTTACTAAATATATTTGTGTATCCACTGTTGATTCTGATATCCGTAACACAAGTGCTTTAGCTACTTATAACGGTATCAGATCAATGTATGTGATGTTGTGTAATGTCAAAAAAAATAAATAAGGCAACACAAACAGTCATCTCGGGATAAGTAGCCTTAATACTTCAAGGGTAACAAAAAAAAACTATGTTTTTTTTGCCTAACTGACTACGATGATGGCATGGAGTAGCCTTGTCATCATCATGGGACTAGAGGGGGAGCGGTTGGATCTCACCCCTAAACAAACAATTGATAGTGTAGGCCCAGCTATAGAACCTATGACTATAAGCATAAGAGCCAGGTACAAACTATCAAAAGCTCTATCAAGACATTCAAATAGTCAAAGTTATTAGTGAAATAAAGAGGAGTTTTTGTAAATTATATGTTTGATATGATCTCAATATTTCAGTATCGGCTAATTAAATATCGATTTTGATCAAAGTAAGATTTTGTATTTAGAAAGTTAAGGGCAGCATACTCTATTCTTATTTTAAAAAATCATAAATAATTTTTGTCTTTATTTACTCAAATGTTTATGGCACGAAATAATTAAAATAAATTGTTGATATATTTGTAAAATAATGATTTCTCTTCTAAATAACCAAATAGCTCTAATTATATGCTTGTTTACTCTGTTCAACAGACGTAGCAAAACGCACTGCCGGCACAGAAGCACATTCCATTAATGAAATGCGCCATTTCTGCCCGCCCCAGAATATGTACCTATTGACCTTGCTTTAAGAGCGTAATAAACAGAAATAATTGATAATTCCAGCATCCATGAATTACGCCCGATATTGTTACCGAAATATCTCATTAACACCGTGGAACTATTACAGATTTATTGTCATCGACCAAAATAGCACGGTATTGCAAAATCCGCCGCGCGTTCAAAGTAAAAGTTACAAAATATCGGCGCCCGCCCACGCCCCAATGAAAATATTTTCATAACGTGAAATAACAGCTGAGTATCAAAAAACACTTGTATGTGGCGGCTGGAAGGAATTTTCGTAGCACTGAATAATTTTCAACGAACACACGTCACGTGAAAAGTAAAACAAGTTCTCGTAGCACAAGTAGCGTTAAGTTGGAGGTCTTCGTAGCACTGCTTTGTGGCGTAGCGCGGATTTTTAACGTACAAAATGGAAAAAATCTTATATGATACATTGATAAGCTCATTTTCATACGTGCTAGCAAAAAAGGCAAAATCCATATATTTTCTCACGTCTACCGAACGCAGACAAGGTCACAGGCGCCGCCGTAATCTTCGTATTCTAGACTCCATTACTTAGGTATTCCTTACAGGAGGAAAACACGAATACAAATTGTTTGATTACACAATCTCCCAAAGTTATCTATACTATAATAAAAACGTAGAGGTAAAAATTCTTGTACTTTTTTGAAAAACGCAAAAAAAACAAGTCAGGGATATGTTTTGAGAGTAGTAGAACACATCCCCATACTTAAAAAAAATTGTGTCTCTGTCTGTTTGTTTGTTTGTTTCGACTGACCTCCTAAACGGCTGAACCAATTTAAATGAAAGTTTACACGAAGGTATTTTAAATTCCGGAAAAATGCATAGGATACTTGAAATCACTGACAGTTAACTGGTTCCCGTGGGATATTCAAAAAACCTAAATAAATGACTGATCTCTGAAACTATTACACCGATTTAAATGAAATTTTGCATGGTGGTACTCTACATCCCCGTTGAAGATCTTAAATACTTTTAGTCACAGAAATTCCTGTAGGATAGTTAAAAATCTAACTTTATTAGATCACGTACAAAAATGGTAAAAGTAAATCGACCAAAATGAACCTTCTGACTAGGACTATACGGACTACTTTATTGAGCAAAACGTCATAGTAAGGGAGGTAAATGGCTAGATTTGCAGTTACTCGAACGACATGGAATCGGAATAGAAAGATTACGCTAAATAAGAAAAAAGTTTATTACACTTTCTTTATAAGTGGGGGGACATCGATTAATACAGGAGGACTACCTGGTAACAAGCTGTTGAAAGAAAAAAGTTATTTGACCGTGTCAGTCATTCAAAATGCATGTTAAATAATCCCTATTAAGGTTCATTGTAACGATTTGGACCACAAAGTTATAATTAATCTTTGTGTCTGTTCAAAAACACATAATCTTGAGATACTTCAGCGCGTTACATTTTTATGCAGGAGGTTCAAGTTGATATCGAAGTCCTGCTGTAAAATAAATTGTAATTTTTTTTCTGTACCTGCATCACCTCACTGCTGGGCAAAGTATCCTTCAAACTCATTTACTGCTCTCTGTCCAATGCTAGGACTTGCCAGTTCTTTGATACATGGACCAGATCGTCATACCACCTTTTCTTAGGTATTCTTCGGCGAAAATCGTCTTTAGGCACGCGATTTGTAACAATTCTGGTCCATCTATTGTTCTTTATCCTCGCACATTTCACATCACATTCCCCGACCATTGCTACATCAGTTTTGACCAACAACAATACCAGTACGGGAGTGGATGGTGGTATATTTTATTTTTTCTTTTAACATAATATCTATATGATACTCCGCTTCATAGCTTTTTGAAAAACCTTGAGTTTGGACTTCTGATTTTCGGTGGGGGACCAAGATTGTGTCCGATGTGTTGGGATAGGCAATATGAAAACGTCAATGACTTTGCGGTTCAGTGATATAAGAAGATCACCCTTCATATACCCATTCATGGACCAGAAGTTTTTCCAGGCGTTGTCTGCTCTACGGATTATTTCTTTGTCCTGCCTGTTTTCGAAGGAGACTGCCTAGCCCAAGTATGCTCCTCTACATATTGCTTCACCTGCCTGTTGACTGCAATCCACCAAATCAGTGGTGCTGTTGGTCATGACCTTGGTTTTGGATCTATTCATCGTCAGTCTAACGTCAACACTTTCTGCGCTCAGTTGTTCGAGCATCAACTCAAGTTCTGTCGATGTATACGTATTTCGACTAGGAAAATGTCATCTGCAAAGCGAAAGTTTATCAGTCGCTTATCCTCTACACCAATTCCTTTTGTTTCCTAAGAATATCATAGTGACCTGAAAACTTCTTAGAGCGTGATACTGAAAGCTTTGATGATAGGGAGTCAGCCTGTTTAACTCTTTTTTGTATTTTGAATGTCAGGCCTTCAGTGTGCAGTTTGATATCGGCTGTGCTTTGTTGGTAAATAATTTGGAGAAGTTTTTCTATATGTTTGTTCGATGTTTTGCTGAAGAAGAGAAAGCTAAATGGGTTGATGTGGGCGATACCGTCGAAGACCTTTGAATAATCCACAAAGGCCAGGTTCAAAGGTTTATTGAATTCGCTACATTTCTCTATTATCTGGTTTTCGGTATGGAGGTGGTCAGTTGTCCAATATTTGCTTGCTGGCTTACATTGGTGGGTTGTGTTGTTCCAATTGATACACTGTTCGATATTATCTGAATGTTTATATACATAGAGGGATATCGCTATTCTAAGCAAATAAAGGGAAATTTATAAACATTCACGTAGAAATGTTGGACATTATAAGATTCTACGGTCATCGCCCCATGGAAACCTTTAGTCCTTCATTATCCTGCCCAATTCTTTTAACAGTGTCTTTGTAATAAGCATTAGCAGCCTATTTAAGATCACGCACCCCTTCCCTCCCGTATGAAGTGTACATACACGGTAGAGGTACATGAAAGGGTACAAGGAGTCTCCCATTTAAAAATCTTACAAGACAGAGTCTGAGTCTGATCAATACTCCAAAAACTCCCGTTGGGCTCCCCAACTATCACGTTCTTAGCTGGCAAGTCATGTTAAATGCTGTCAGATTTGATACGACGTGATGAGTGTTTAGTTCTTGGTTAGTTAAAGAGATGTCACTATGCTCTATTATTTCGCAATATTGTTTCAAATACTAAAAGTAAATTCATAAGTTATATATTATTGCACTTTACGTTATTATCTCATTGTTTTATTACGAATACAATACAATCTACGAGAAATATACAAAAACAATGCGCAAAAGTGGCACAAAACAAAGTAGCAAAGCAAATACTTATTAATTCGTCACATGGCGACACACATCCTTTATAGATATTTTGAAACAGTGGATCGGTAGTTTGTATTTTTACTTTTTGAAGTTGTCCTGATATCAAACATCAATTTTGTGTACTAACTATATGGGTACAGTATGCTGTAACCATTGAACCCTGTTCCTGTCAAATAAATTAAAGTTTTTATCGTGGTTTTAGTACTAAAATGTGAAAAATTATTTTGTGTGTCCTAGCTACCACTCTCCTCTCAAGCTAGATTATTGCTTAGACTAAAAGAAACATATTGTGCAAGTGACTAAGACTATGACTAAGTTTAATTATATTTTATTTATAATAGTTTTTATAATTTATGTATCTTTGTTATTTTTCCTGTAATTTCTTAAAAAAAATTCTTCCTGAAATTAAAAATGCAGGCAAAAGTTACTTTTCTACGCAGACGAAGTTGCGGGCACAGCTAGTAATTAATAAATAACTGTTCTTGATAATGCGATGATTCAAAATGCGAAACAAATGAAAATATACGTCGCAAAAATTAATGTATTCAAAAGCAAATCTAACGCTTAATCAAAAGGAAACATTTTCCGTCCGAGTTGCGAACTTGTTAGCAAATATGAATTTCTATGCAAAGCTCATCGCAGTCCGGTGGCCGGTTCATTAGCATATCTATAATGACTGCTCATGTCGAGTTCGTAGTTAAAATAGTCTGTTGTTTTTTTTTTAATTTTGGAAGCGGCTTTTTTTGTGTGTGCGGTGTGGAAGTGAGGTTATGTGAGTGTTATTATAATGAGTGATAATGACATTGCGTGCGAGGCAGGTGTGACCAACCTGTGTACAGTGTGTTGCGGTGTCGCGCGCGGGTAGCACGCTCCAGACCTCCAAAGAAGCACTAGTCGGTAGTTCCGTCCGTTAGCGGCGAGCCCGAGCGGCGTTCTATTTTTGAATCGCTTATAATTTTATTGTTTGGGCGAAAATGCGAGGCGACAAGTGCGCGCGCCGTCCGCGCCTCTTCTGCGCGGGCGCCGCTCCAGCCGCGCCGGCGCGTCCTTCGCCGGTCCTTCCAGAACGCCGCCGTGGCCCTTAGTTAGACAAACATATTAATTAAAAAAAATACCTGGAGTTAGTTGACCTTTTTTTATTTGGCATTTTAATAAGAAAAGAGATACAAAGTCCAATATTTTTAGAGAAGGTTTTTGGTTCTTAAATATCCAACTAGATGTATGATTAACAATAAACTCGCCTACATTAACACAAGGACGCCTGACCTTTTTAGAATTTTTACTATAACTAAACATAAACGGGAATTATAACTTTCGCGTTCCATTAAATGTAATAATTTAATTTCTCACTGCTACGATTTTTGTCGTGTAATACTCGGTAATTTAATAAGGTCTAATATTAAATAGCCGTGTATTTAATTTATTGTTCAATAAAATTTTGCAAACAAACAGCGGATTTACAAAATCAAAATAGAATTTTGTAATAATCCTCTATTTATTTTCAATGTGGTACCTGTATAAAATTAATAAACAACCTTTTGAAACTTCTAATTGGTCTTAGAAAGGTCTATGAACAAAATAAACAAACAAAATTTTCCGATCCGCTCTCGGAAAGGTCACTGTGAAAGTTTCTGTTTATAACGTTGATATCTCTTATCTATATAATAAGTAAAAAGCGTCGATGGCCGAGTGATTAAGGTCGTTGCTGCCATGCTAGAAGTCGACAGTTCAAACCCCGCCACGTACCACTGTGTAATTCAAATTTAAAATTTATATGTACGATTATTTGACGCTTTATCGGTGATAGAAAACATTGTAAGGAAACATGCACGATTAAGAAAATCGTAGGTTGTGTAGTCAATCAACCCGCAAACGGTGGACATAATGCCTTATCACCCTAGTTTAGGGTAGGCCCGTGCCCTAGCAGTGAGAACGTACATGGGCTGATGATTATGATGATGATCTCTGATATGCGTCGTAACTGAGTAAATTCGCACAATGATCGCTCTTGTAACATTCACGTACTAATTAACATTTCATATTTGGTGGCCTTGTTATTTGAAAGACAGTCGGACGACAAAGTCAATTGCCCGTGAAAATGTTTTAGACTATACACAAATATTATGACAAGGCGTGATCAAATCTGTAAACAATATTTGCGAGAAAGTTTTCTCAAACTCAACAGTACTATTCACTACATAGTATAAAGCAAAGTTGCATTATCTGCCCTTATATCCCTATGGATGCTTTAATCTTTAGAAATACGCAACGAATTTTGATGCGGTCTTTTTAATAGATAGAGGGATTCAAGAGGAAGGTTTTTTTGGAAAATTCACCCGAAGCAAAGCGAGGACGGGTCACTAGTTTAATATAAATTTGTATCATTTATCTCTACTTCCATTCCTATGTTATTACTTTTTTATATTATATAGGTTAAAAGAAGCCTTTGTCACAGGTTTAAAAACGACTTGGTTCGAAGTATTTTTTATACATTGAAGAAACTCAATCTGTATTATCCCGTGGTAAGAAGCTTAAGCAATTGTATTACGGATAATAAATTTCACATACTTGAATATATTAAATAACACGTCTGAGTGTGTCACGGAACAAACACCGATTTTCGTCACAGAAATATTTCGCCCGGGTGGGAAATTAACCCAGTACTCTTAGAAACCGTAGGTAGTGAACTTGGGTCAACTACTGTTCAACCGAGCCAGTCAAAAAGTATCTTAGAACAATATTCTAAGACGAATTCGAAAACTATGTTCCATCTTTCACTATTGCCATTGCATAGATTTTTCCGAATCCGTCAGAAATACGTTATGAATATTAAGCTGAACTGGCTTTAACGTCTAGAAGAGGATATAACTAATTACTTAGATGTATTACGCAGCAAAGATCATCAAAAAAATAATTTAAATTAGAAAAATGTCATTGAAATATTTTCAATACTCCAAGAATTCCAACTATGTTAACCTTTGCAGTCACATATAAAAAAATAACCATTTATCCGTCTCACTGCGTTGTTAAAAAAAGCTTCCGGGATTTACTGACGCTATTTTTGTCAAACCTAATGTATGAAATGAATCAAAACAACTCCTAGTGTATTTTCATGTATCAATGTCGCCGGATATTCCGTGTATTAGCAAACGATCGGGTTTGTTGGCGTAACCTTGCAGCGTAGAAAAAAATACTCCTTTAGGACCTTTTACCACTGGAATGCTAGACCTAAGAAATCAGGAATGAAGAATTATGCCAAAGAGAATGTATGTCATGTAGTACATTTGTGACTCAGGCATGTGTTGTGACATTCGCTCTTCACTGTCATAGTTAACCCATTTATTCGTATTGTTTTTATGACGAGTAGCTTCGGATAATCTATGATCTGTCACTGTTAAACGTTTTGGCTAAGAATGAGATAGAGCGTATTGTCCGCAAATGAACCAATATCAAATATTTTTCAATTGGAAATTATTTTTATATTTGTTTAACCTCCTTAAGGAAAGCATCGTGAGGAAACCTATACGTACGTACATACCTGTAAAGAAATATAAAGATTGTGTGAACTCTACCAACCCGCGCATGGCTTGAGTGGTTGACTAAGTCCCGATCGCCCTAGTTTATGGTACACTCGAGCCCATCGGATAACAAATAATCAAATTACGTATACATCTGTATTCTGATATCTGCAACATAAGTGTTTAAGCTTCTTATTTCGGATTAATGAATATGACTTCAAACTGTCATGGTTACACACATTAGAAAACTGAAAGTGTCCGGGATATTTACCAGTTCACCCGTGATCATGGCGCTTGCAACAGTGCCGAAATATCGGGAGCTCATTAAAACAAAACAACATGGTAAATATCCCGGACACTTTCAGTTTTCTAAAATGTATATGATGCTGTGAGATGCGTATTCATTGATGTATTGAATTTCCAAAGCTTTCCAGTGTAATAAGCGACCACCGCCATGATATCTCGTAAACGGCGAGGCCACGAGCCGCTGTAAACACAATTTATTATTACTTCTACCGCCTCAACACTGGACACAGCTGGAAAATAAAGTTTTGCACATCGCGCCTTAAGGCAGCCATTGTAATAGTGAGCGGGTTCATTTTTCTTTCGCGCCGTTTCAAATGTGCTTTCTAGTTTTTACTTCCGGTTCCTTTTTTTTTTGTTATGCAGACAGCATTACAATGTATTTGTTCTTTTTTCAAAATAGTTATAGAAGGAAGGGTTTTATTCTAATTTATCATGTATCTTTATTTATAATGAGCCAAACTGAAAGAACGTATAGACATCAATTGTTAAAATCATGTTTTTCAGTTGTATTCCATATCACTGTAAAAATTACATTCAGTAAATCAAATCACAATAATCCATATTTTTAAAGATCATAAACAGTCATCCATAACGAAGACATTAATTAATTATTTTACGAAAAAAGTAACAGGATATAAAATTCAAATAAAATGTATGTTTGAAACAATCAAGAACTTAAACAATAATCCAATGATGGGAATAAACTGCAAAAGATACGTTTTCGTA
This sequence comes from Maruca vitrata, assembly GCA_039566165.1. NCBI lineage: Eukaryota > Metazoa > Arthropoda > Insecta > Lepidoptera > Crambidae > Maruca > Maruca vitrata. The sequence goes on from CM076932.1 coordinate 8,864,540, forward strand.
TTTATGTGAAAATAACCATTATCCTATCACACCCCACTGATCAATGTCGGAATGTTCACTTCGGCGAATGGGTTTTTACATACAGCGTACAGTAAAATTATTTTTACTTTACTATAGTGGGGCTTTCATCGATTGCCTCATTAGTTCCGTTTCAGCACACGTCATTGCTATAAACTTCTTTTTAAATTAACACTCGCGCCATTTTGAACTTTATTCGAAGATCAGGTTTGGTTAAAACCTTCATGTTTACTAGTCGTCCCAGGATTTTTCTTTTCACCATGACATCATGATGATGACGATGACTCGCGCCGATTTGAATTTTATCGAGAATCAGGTTTGGTTAAAACCTTCATGTCAACTATTCATCCTATGATTTTACTTTTCATCATGACGTCATGATGGTGATGATGACTCGCGCCATTTTGAATTTTATCGAGAATATTACACACACTAACAGAGTTACAGTAGGTACATCATGAAATAACATGCTAATATACTGTATTTAGGCTGTAACTCCACTTTTGAGTGTGAACAGCATGTTTGGCACAATCAATCTTAACATCTAATATTTGGTCACAAAAAAAAATTAAATGAATAAAAATTAATGTCGACATAAAAATTATAAATATCAATTATTCCTATGATTTTACTTTTCTTCATGACGTCATGATGGTGATCATGACTCGCGCCATTTTGAATTTTATACGGGGATCAGGTTTGGTTAGGTATAACCTTCATATTTACTAGTCATCCTAGGATTTTACTCTCCTATTTTTCGTTGTGTAACTTTAATTATTATAGTGCATTTAGTATTTTTTAACAAATTATCAACCATATTGGTATAAAAAATCAATCGCGTTGATAAAACATAGGTACGTACATAAGTGGCAAGCATTTGGGGAGGCCTATGTTCAGCAGTGGGCTGATGATGATGTACATTGTAGATTAAAGATACTATCATTATCATCATCAGCGTCCCCACTGCTGGGGCACGGGCCCACCCTAAACTAGAGTGATGAGGCCTTAGTCAACCACGCTGGCCAAGTGCGTGTTGGTCGACTTCACAACCTTAGAATTCCTTCTTAGTTCAATATACTATAAGTATAATCTTTTAGTCCAGAATGCAATATGTAAAATATTAAACTTATATCTGATTATTTTTATTACCGCATGATTGCCACATCACAAGAATTGTGAAACTATCGTTTGTTTTAAGAATATTTGGCTAAGAAATGATTAGGAGCTAACATCTTTCTATTTTCAATCTGGCAAGGAGAATGCTGTAATTGTTTACGCCTGAATTATTTATGCAAGCTATTATAAGTGTAATTTGTTTATGTTGTGTTGATATGTTTTATATTCGACCACATTTATATCTTTGTTCAAAAAGCCACTGGTATGTATGAATAATAATCGCAAAATACAAACAGTTCCCTACTAATCATGTGAGATTGCAAAGGCCAACATGCAAAATAAACGCTTCATTCAAATTATTCACCTAATTCAAATGATTACATAACGTACGTACGTGCAGCGAAAATAAATATTAATCATGGTTTAATTTATTTATTTAAGCGGCATAGTTAATAATTAAACATTTAAAAAAATTTACTCAAAGTTACAAAATGCAAGAAAATCCAAATAAATAACACTACAGTTCAGTTAAATTTAAAATCTCAAGCAGACGTATGTAAGTACTTAGCTCAGACAGCACTAAGTTTGCTTGTGCGGGGTTTCTGCTACGACGAACTTAGGAAATCGACACTACGACATGTGCTACGGCAACGAAGCTACGAAGCTACGACGCAACTTGAGCACAGTTAAGTACTTACTTCCTTACCAATTTTAGGGCTTAGTCCAGAAACTTCGGACCAAAAGATCGATACATTTGTTGCTCATTTATGTACTTACTTTAACATATAATGGAGGTTGTAGATGTACCTATATATATCAGTTTTGGGTATGTAAACCTTTCATATTGACGTACCTTTATTTTGTTCAAGGCTGTGGAGGATACATGAACTTTATTTAATCCAATATCCATTAGTTACTAAAGCAAAAAAAAAATAGTCGAAGGCTGAATGTTTATTACATTGTAGGTTTTTCATCGAACTCAATTTATTTTCGTTCGTTATCCTTAATTAATCCGATTGCGACTGAAGTCGAATTAACCTCTGAAAAAGTTTTATATGATGTAAGTAAGGTGTATTCATAAAAAATCAAACCCGTTGGGAGATCGTAAACCAATATATAAGAAAGAACTAGTTTAGTGCAAATCGGAGTCACGCCTTAAGGGTTCCGAAACTTGTATGTTGTTGTAAACTATATGTTCATATAGTACGTAGAAAGTTTTTCGGACTCCGTAGTAGTATCCGGTGTTATGTACTATACATATAATTTTATTTTTGGTGCCGAGTGCGACAGGCTCAATATTTACGATCTATTGTGCCTGTCGACCTCATATTTGGATCTCACTACCGCTTACCATCAGGTGGAGCGAGGTCATCTTGTTAGCCTTTTATATAAAAAAAAAAGTTAAATATAAATAAATAAAAAAAAGTTTAATCTTCCCCTAAAAATCTATTCTATACTTGTCCGATCGCGTGTGCAGCGTACTCCGTATACATTTCATTTTCAGGTCGTTTGCATTTTTTCATTTGCAATAAAAAAATAACCTACCATTTGTAGCTTTCATTTCCGTAAGCCGGTATTAACAACAATGCAATCAGAACTATCGCGCTCCGCAAAAATTAATAACATTTTTGTTTGTAGTACACCTACGTAGCTGAAGAACAATAATAATAATTATTCAGGCGCAAAGCAGGCATAGAGTATACCTAATAATCAAAATGTATTCTATGAAAGTACTTTATAATAAGATTAGCTATTTCAGTTAGTAGATAGTAGGTACAAAGAAAACATTCGACTCAATAAAGTAACATTTTTTGTTTCACCTATGAATTCTTGTTGATTTCAGAAATATATTATTTAAATGCTATTCAATTATGGATCTTCATAATATAAATGTATTACTAGTCTATAGCATAATCCAATTCGGGCACTGCTTTTTCATGCAAGTATTCCCTAACTTTTCCCAAAATATCCTCAGAGACGAACTGGGGGCTTAGACAAAGTAACAATATCAAAACACTAGCTGTGCCAGCGATTTCGTTCGCGTTTCCCCCGTTTTTTACACATTGTCCACTGTATCTTTGCTCCAGCGTGATGTTATATAGCCTAAAGCCTTCCTCGATTAATAGTCTACACAACGCAAAAAGATTTTTTCAAATCGAACCAGTAGTTCCTGAGATTAGCGCGTTCAAACAAACAAACAAACAAACTCTTCAGCTTTATAATATTAGTATAGATTAGACGCGATAAATCACGTAGTCAATCTTATATCAATCCCATACATTTTATTCTTTTTGAATTTCGTTTTCGTTTAGATATTGTTACTTTGTCTACGGCACCTGATCAGACGAAGATAAAGACAGTACCTGTGACCCCAGCCGCCATTATTCGTTAATTAACAATTTCGCGATAGAACGGGTTACGTACCCAATGGATTACCTGTGTTGATGGCGTGATCCCTATAAAACGAACATGGATCGGATTAATTGTTCGTTTCGATGACAGTTGGATAGTGATATATTGCAGAGGGTTGATGGGAGGTTTAAGACGCTATTATTTATTATTAACATAATAATGTTAGTCCTAACGGATTTGGATCCGCCCATAACCAAGGTTATCGTCATGATTAATAATACATATCTAATTCAATTGTGCAACCCATCATGATAAGCAATAAATAAACAAATTTGAATTTTGAATTTAAATCACAATTATATACTCAGTTAAAATTTAACTGGCATATTGGACTACCACAATATAAATGCAGAACGAAAAATCAAAAGTAAATAAGTAGGTATTTTTAAAGCTCAGGCGTTAAAACCTTATATGGAGTTTATACCTAACCTCTTAAATTAAAAGCATTTGCATTCGTCAAAACTAAAAAATTCGTTCACATCGACGACGAATAATAAATTTTAACCTTAAATTTCTGGACATTTTTATTATAAGTAAACCTTGTTCGAAAAGACCTAGAAGACGCGACCCTTGTAGAAGACGAAATAAATTGACAAATACACGTACTGAATCCGTATTCTCGTCGCAATTGACATGTCATCATTACATGTTAGCACGATTGACCCTCCGGCCTAACGGACATCGCTCATTGCAATGTTATACGGGCTTACCTTAGATCATTAAAACACAAGACATTTAAAACGTAGTATTGAGACCACACAGTTGAAATAAAACGGATTAAACTTGCGTGTATTGTTATTCTTAATATATTATTTAGAGACACGACGTTTCGAGTTTTATACAGCGCTCGTAGTCATGGTTAAGACAAATGATGACAGTTGTCTTTATAAGTAAATTTAATCACTACCGCCATTCTTGGGTCTTACAATAATTATGTTATTGTTTTTGACGGGCCTGGGATATTATGGTCTTCATAATAAGATCCCAAACAGGTGGTACACTCCAACCATCTTCCCTATTGAAATTAGGATTAGTTAAAAACATTTATCCTGTGTGAAACGACCGTGTGTAAAAATGTCCCAGTATTTACAAAAAAATAACCAGCTATAAAATTCCAGTAGGCACTCCAAAATCTACAAATGTTCTGAGCAGTTCAATTCTACTCTACCTAGGAGTATAATCTTCTCTACTCCTGGGTCACTAACCACTATTCCATCGAGTCAATCAAAAATATGTTTTGGGCAGTTCAATTCCGCTCTACCTTGTAGTATTATCTATGTGATTGTCGCAGAGTATCCACAATCGGGCAAGGATTAGTCTCTACCTCATTACCGACGCGACCGTCAAAGCGATGTCACTGCCAACCGTTTCCCTGATTGACGACCTACGTATACCTACATTGTCTGCTATACATATTATATGTTGTGTCTGACCCGTTAAGGGGTAGCAAAGGTATTTACTTCGAAATAGTAGGTAATTTTAAAACGGTGCTTTTTTAGCTATATAGATTGCAAAAGTAACTTAGTACAGTTTAAATGTTTTACACAAAACAAATTTAGAAAATAAACCCTATTTCACGGATTCAACATTGTATTTTATGTTTAGGTTAATTTTACTTACGCATTTATAATGATTTGTAAATGTTTAGTTTGAACAAATAAAATTGATTTTATGTTATACTAATTTTCTCAACATAATTATTTTGAAATCCGACGTTTCAAGTTCTTCGGCGTTCGCGATCACGGGAGATTGAAAAGTCCTAAAAATAAATTAAGGTAAAAAAATCTTTAAAAACAAGCTTTTATTTAAATGGGCTAAAAAGAAAAAAATAAACTTTTACACTATAACTTTACTGTCAACTTATAACATTTCAAATTCAACATATTTGACACAATTTATATGTTTTAAAAGCTTGTCGCGAGATTTAAGTACTCGTATTTACTTTCTTAGTTTAAAATTTTTAATAGGCAGGTATTTTAAAACTTGCTTTTAAAATTACGAGTAGGTACTTAAATCTCGCGACAAGCTTTTAAAACATATAAATTGTGTCAAATATGTTGAATTTGAAATGTTATAAGTTGACAGTAAAGTTATAGTGTAAAAGTTTATTTTTATCTTCCAACCACACTTCAATAAAAGCTTGTTTGTCTAGATTTTTTTACCTTAATTTATTTTATACTTTAGTTTTCACCTTGTAAGTTCCACCCTGGTTACCATCTAGCTCCAAAGTACTCATCTAGGCGAATCAAACGAGCCCAAACTCGATGGGGTTGTGTCGTTTAAGTACTGAGTTCCTTTGGCTGTCTTCCGGCTCCATCATCAGACCCTGGTTACCATCTAGCATCTAAGTACTCATCTAGGCGAATCAAACGAGCCCAAACTCGATGGGGTTGTGTCGTTTAAGTACTGAGTTCCTTTGGCTGTCTTCCGGCTCCATCATCAGACCCTGGTTACCATCTAGCATCTAAGTACTCATCTAGGCGAATCAAACGAGCCCAAACTCGATGGGGTTGTGTCGTTTAAGTACTGAGTTCCTTTGGCTGTCTTCCGGCTCCATCATCAGACCTTGGTTACTATCTAGCACCAAAGTACTCATCTAGTCGAATGAAATGAGCCCAAACTCGATGTGGTTATGTTATTTAATTACTGAGTTGCTATGGCTATCTTCCGACTTCATCATCAGATCAGCTCCATGTCATAATAATATTGCATTGTCATCGGATATACACGTGCATGCAAAATTTCAGCTCAATCGGTTGAGGGCAAGTGCCTTAAAATTGAGTTATAAAATTCCACCCGAACACACAAACATACATACATACATACATTGCAAGTTAAATAAAAGCTTGTAAAAATCACTTCCGTCGTAATCATGGTGAATAATTTAATGTAGTCCTGATCGCGGAATTCTGTATGAACTCAAGCAATCTTATCATTTTCGCACGAGTTTATCCCAGAAATCATTATTTGAAATTTACAGAATTTGAGCAATCTTTTTTTTCAATGCAAAACTATCACAGTTCAACTTTAAAAAAAAATATAAAACATAAACTACCCCAACACCCCTACCAGACTTATTCGTCTTCTCAAAGATCTACCTTCCTGGAGGAAACAGCCAGCTTTCATCAGTAATAGAGTCTGTATCCAAATTGCAATTGACGGAGACAATCAACCTGATCGGATTGTGTCACTGGACCAATTATCGCGAGCGCAGTCACGGAGAGCTGACGCGGTGCGTCAGAATGCGTCACAGTGCGTCATCCGCTGTGCAGTAACCTAAGGCAATGTCGATGATTACTAGAATGATGACTTTTAAGTGCCTCGTTGGTCTATTGGTAGCAAGCGCTGCGTTAGGACCGAGAGTTCGGGGTCGGGCAAAATTTGTGTGAGTTTTTCTGTAATGAAATTACTCAGCCTGGAGTTAGGAAGTTGGCGGTTGAACGCCCGTGCATCGGAAAGCACGTTAAGCTGGTGTCCTGCGCCCGATATCTCATCGGTCAAGTCGGAATGCCGTCTCAGCGAATTATGAGAGTAAGGGAATAGAAAGTGCAATTGTGTTTGCGCGCACACTTGTGCACTATTATATGTCTTGCGCACTTGGCTGATCTCAATTGAGATCGGTCGGACGTCTTATTATTACTTTAAGTGCTTGAACGAGCTTTTTGTAAAGAAAAACAAAATCTTTCGAACACAAGCTTTTCTGGAAATCGGCTCCAGACGTGCTTTCCGACACACTAAGTCAGCGTTATGTTGTTCAAGGCATTCTCATAATTGTGGGCATTACAATGGATGTTAGCTACATAAGCGCACAAATAAATATGCACTACGAGATTTCATTAATGTGCACAAGTGAACACAGGTGCACTCCAAGTTATCTCACTCTCTATCTCTGTAAGCACTTCTTTCGTAGTAGTCTCTAGCGTAGTTGCCTATAAAAAAAACCAAACTAAAATAGGTTTATAAATCACTTACTGGACTTAGGTGCATACTGTGGAAAACTATCAATACAGGCAGAATAGGAAATATAATCCAAATGGAATAGTTTGTGTAAAAATTAAATACTCGCTGGCAAATATTTAACAGTCAATAAAAATGGAAACTGTTGTTTGTTTTATTTTATTTCTAAACTAGCTGTGCCCGCAACTTCGTCTGCGTGGAATAGTAACATTCGCCAGCATTTTGATTTTAGGAAGCATTTTTAAAGTAATTACAGGTAAAATAAATAAAGCCACATAAATTATAAAAACTATAACAAAAGAAAATAAAATTAAACTTAGTCATTGATTAGATTAATATCCAGGAAAGAACCTAAAATTGTTTACTGATTAATAGGTGATAAACAACATACTACATTTTTCATTACAAATCGGCTAACTAAAAGAGCATTCACTCGCCCAATATTTTTTTGTCCAAGCAATGCTCTAGCCAGATGAGGAAAGTGGTAGCTAGGACTCACAAAATATTATTCACATTTCAGAACTATAAAACTACGTCAAAATTTATTTTATTTGACAGAAACAGGTTTCAATGGTTGCCAACAGCATACTGTCCCTATGTAGTTAGTACACAAAACTGATGTTTGATATCAGGATGACTTCAAAAGGTAAATAAAAAATACAAACTACCGATCCACTGTCTTAAAGTGTCTATAAAGGATGTGTGACGCCATGTGACGCATTCTATTAGTATTTGCTTTGCTACTTTATTTATCGTAGATTGTATTGTACTCGTAATGAAACAATGAGATAATAACATTAAAACGCAAATTTAATAAAATGGAACTTATAAATTACTTTTAGTATTTAAAGTAATATTGCGAAGTAATAAAGCACAGTGGCATCTCTTGATCTAACCAAGAACTAAACACTCATGTCATATCAAATCTGACAATATTTGACATGACTTGCCAGCTAAAAACGTGATAGTTGGGGAGCCCAACGGGGGTTTTGCAGTCTTGATCAGACACAGACTCTGTCTTGTAAGATTTTTAAATGGAATTTTATAATATCCAACATTTTTACGTAAATGTTTATAAATTCCCCTTTATATGCTTAGAATAGCGATATCCCTCTATATGAACATTCTGATAATACCGAACAGCCTATCAATTGGAAAAAACACAAACCAGCAATGCAAGCCAGCAAGCAAATATAGGACAACTGACCACCTCCATACCGAAAACCAGATAAAAGAGAAATTTAGCGAATGTAATAAACTTTTGTACCTAGTCTTCGTGGATATTTCAAAAGTCCCGTCAAAGACTTTTTTTTTTATCACCCACGTTAACCCAATTAACTTTCTCTTCTTCAGCAAAACGTCGAACCCACATACATAAAAAAATCTCCAAATCATTTACCAACAAAGCACAGCCGATATCAAACTGCACACTGATCGCCTAACAAAATACAAAAAGAGTTAAACAGGGTGACTCCCTATCACCAAAGCTTTTCAGTAGAACGCTCCAAGAAGTCTTCAGGTCACTAAAATATTCTTAGGCAACAAAAGGAAATGGTGTAGGGGATAGATGACTGATAAACTTTCGCTTTGCAGATGACATTTTCCTCATCGCAAATAAGTATACCTCGACAGGACTCGAGTTGATGCTCGAACAACAGAGCGCAGAAAGCTTTGAGGTTAGACTAAAGATGAATAGATCCAAAACCAAGGTCGTAACCAACAGCACCAACGATAGGATAGCAGTCAACAGGCAGGTAAAGCAATATGTAGAGGAGTATAAACTTGGGCTGGGCAGCCTCCTTCGAAAACAGGCAGGACCAATAAATACTCCGTAGACCAGACAACGCCTGGAAAAGCTTCTGATCTATGAATGGGTATATGAAGGGTGACCTTCTTATATCACCGAAGCACAAACTCATCGACATTTTCATACTGCCTATCCTAACATATGGGGCAGAATCATGGTCCCTCACCGAAAGTCAGAAGTTTAAACTCAAGGTTTTTCAATGAGCAATGGAGTGGAGTATCATAGGTATTAGGTTAAAAGATAAAATAAAATATAACACCATCCACTCCCGTGCTGTTGTTGTTTTTAGTCAAAACTGAAGTCGCAATGGGCGAGGAATGTCTGCAGGATAAAGCACAATAGATTGATCAGAATCGTTACACATCGCGTGGCTGAAGACGATTTTCGCCGAAGAGAAAGACCCAAGAAAAGGTGGTATGACGATCTTGTTCATGTATCAAAGAACTGGCAAGTCCTAGCATTGGACAGAGAGCATTAGATTAGTTTGAAGGATACTGTGCCCAGCAGTGAGATGATACAGGTTAAGAGGAAAAAGACAGATTATTATACAGCAGGATTTTGATATCAACTTGAACCTCCTGCATAAAAATGTAACGCAGCAAGTATCTCATGATTATGTGTTTTTCAACAGACAGAAAGATTAATTATGTATTAATGTAATAATCGCTGTCCCCCCACTTATAAAGAAAGTGTAATAGACTTTTTTCTTATTTAGCGTAATCTTTCCATTCCGATTCCATGACGTTCGAGTAACTGCAAATCTAGCTATTTACCTCCCTTACTATGTACGTTTTGCTCAATAAAGTAGTCCGTAAAGTCCTAGTCACAAGGTTCATTTTGGTCGATATACTTTTACCATTTTTGTACGTGATCTAATAAAGTGAGATTTTTTACTATCCTACAGGAATTTCTGTGACTAAAAGTATTTAAGATCTTGACCGGGAATGTATGTTACCACCATGCAAAATTTTATTTAAATCGGCGTAATAGTTTCAGAGATCAGTCATTTATTAAGGTTTTTTGAATATCCTACGGGAACCAGACAACTGTCAGTGATTTCAAGTATCCTATGCATTTTTCCGGAATTTAAAATACCTTCGTGTAAACTTTCATTTAAATTGGTTCAGCCGTTTAGGAGGTCAGTCGAAACAAACAAACAAACAGACAGAGATACAATGTTTTTTTAATTATGAGGATGTGTTCTACTACTCTCAAAACATATCCCTGACTATTTTTTTTCGTTTCTAAGAAAAGTATAAGAATTTTTGCCTCTACGTTTTTATTATAGTATAGATTTAGATAATACATTGCAACTGGTACGTATAAGATTGCAAGAATAGCAAGTCAGATACACTTTGTCATCATCATAGCTTATATACGTCTCCACTTAGGGTCATGAGCCTAGGATACAACCACGCTGGCCAAGTGTGGGTTGGTCGACTTCACAACCTTAGAATTTCTTCGTAGGTGTGCAGGTTTCCTCGTGATGTTTTCCTTCACCGTTACGGTAATGGATGAATGAAAACATATTCAAATCCAAACACGGAACAAATACAAAAGTTCATCACATGAATGTTTGACCCGGGTGGGATTCGAACCCACGACTCTTGGAACCGTATCCAGGGTCACAAACTACTGTTCCTTCGGCCAGTCATTAAATTGCAACTTTACAATGTGTTAAATATTTACATTTAATATAATATTTAGTTTCATCGTAACTAACATTCTTCCTACACCTAAATTACATAGCTCCGTGCCAACATCTATTTCCGAGATGTTTTCCAGATTACCTAGGGATTTTAATTGACTAATATATTTTGGTAAACTCTGCATGTAGTGTCAAAATCTCATCAATTTATAGTTCCAGTAGACTTATCAAGGTTTCAGGTGGCAGTATGTGCGTAATAAATCCTGGTGCATGCAGGTAGATGTTATGACGTAGGCATCCGTTAAAAAGGATTTCCCGAAATTCCCACGGGAACGGGAATTGACGGGAAATTCCTTTGTATGAAAAATACTAACGGCATAAGTTAGACGCTTGAAATTAGGCATGCAGGTACCTTAATAAATGAAAAGCTTAGTTGCAACTGGATATTGTAAAATTCCCACGGGAACGGGAGTAATAGGGAAAAAAATTTTGTATGAAGAAATCTAAACCGCGTAAGATAGATGATTGAGATTTGGCATGCAGGTACTCTAATGAACGCAAAGCTTACTTCCAACGCGATATTACAAAATTCCCATGGGAACGGGAGTAATTGGGAAACAACTTCTGTATGTAAAATCCCTTACACAGGGGTTGAAATATGTATATTACTAGCTGTGCCCGCAACTTCGTCTGCGTGGAATAGTAACATTCGCCAGCATTTTTATTTTAGGAAGCATTTTTAAAGTAATAACAGGTAAAATAAATAAAGCCACATAAACTGTTAAAACTATAAGAAAAGAAAATATAATTAAACATAGTCATTGATTATTAGATTAATATCCAGGAAAGAACCTAAAATTGTTTACTGATTAATAGGTGATAAATAACATACTACATTTTTCATTACAAATCGTTTAACTAAAAGAGGATTCACTCGCCCAATATGTTTTTTGTCCAAGCAATGCTCTAGCCAGATGAGGAGAGTGGTAGCTAGGACTCACAAAATAAGTAAATATTATCACATTTTATAACTATAAAACTACGTTAAAATTTTATTTTATTTGACGGAAACAGGTTTCAATGGTTGCAAATAGCATACTGTACCTATGTAAATAGTACAGAAAACTCATGTTTGATATCAGGATGACTTCAAAAGGTAAAAAATACAAACTACCGATCCACTGCCTTAAAGTATCTATAAAGGATGTGTGTCGCCGTGTGACGAATTATATTAGAATTTGCTTTGCTACTTTATTTCTCGTAGATTGTATTGTACTCGTAATGAAACAATAAGATAATAACATTAAAACGCAAGCTTAATAAAATGGAACTTAATTTAAATTACTTTTAGTATTTAAAGTAATATTGCGAAGTAATAAAGCACAGTGGCATCTCTTTATCTAACCAAGAACTAAACACTCATGTCATATCAAATCTGACAATATTTGACATGACTTGCCAGCTAAAAACGTGATAGTTGGGGAGCCCAACGGGGGTTTTGCAGTCTTGATCAGACACAGACTCTGTCTTGTAAGATTTTTAAATGGAATTTTATAATATCCAACAATTTTTTGTGAATTTTTATAAATTCCCCTTTATATGCTTAGAATAGCGATATCCCTCTACATGAACATTCAGATAATACCGAACAGCCTATCAATTGGAAAAACACAAACCAGCAATGCAAGCCAGCAAACAAATATAGGACAACTGACCACCTCCATACCGAAAACCAAATAAAAGAGAAATTTAGCGAATTTTATATATTTTTGTACCTGGTCTTCGTGGACCCACATCAACCCAATTAGCTTACTCTTCTTCAGCAAATCGTCGAAGTCACATACATAAAAAATCTCCAAATCATTTACCAACAAAGCACCGCCGATATCAAACTGCACACTGAACGCCTGACAAAATACAAAAAAGAGTTAAACAGGGTGACTCCCTATCACCAAAGCTTTTCAGTAGAACGCTCCAAGAAGTCTTCAGGTCACTAAAATATTCTTAGGCAACAAAAGGAAATGGTGTAGGGATAGATGACTGATAAACTTTCGCTTTGCAGATGACATTTTCCTCATCGCAAATAAGTATACCTCGACTGAACTCGAGTTGATGCTCGAACAACTGAGCGCAGAAAGCTTTGAGGTTAGACTGAAGATGAATAGATCCAAAACCAAGGTCATAACCAACAGCACCAACGATAGGATAGCAGTCAACAGGCAGGTAAAGCAATATGTAGAGGAGTATAAACTTGGGCTGGGCAGCCTCCTTCGAAAACAGGCAGGACAAATAAATACTCCGTAGACCAGACAACGCCTGGAAAAACTTCTGGTCTATGAATGGGTATATGAAGGGTGACCTTCTTATATCACTGAACCACAAACTCATCGACATTTTCATGCTGCCTATCCTAACATATGGGGCAGAATCATGGTCCCTCACCGAAAGTCAGAAGTTTAAACTCAAGGTTTTTCAATGAGCTATGGAGTGGAGTATCATTGGTATTAGGTTAAAAGATAAAAATAAAATATAACACCATCCACTCCCGTACTGTTGTTGTTTTTAGTCAAAACTGAAGTCGCAATGGGCGAGGAATGTCTGCAGGATAAAGAACAATAGATTGACCAGAATCGTTACACATCGCGTGCCTGAAGATGATTTTCGCCGAAGAGAAAGACCCAAGAAAAGGAGGTATGACGATCTTGTTCATGTATCAAAGAACTGGCAAGTCCTAGCATTGGACAGAGAGCTTTAGATAAGTTTGAAGGATACTGTGCCCAGAAGTGAGATGATACAGGTTAAGAGGAAAAAGACAGATTATTATACAGCAGGATTTTGATATCAACTTGAACCTCCTGCATAAAAATGTAACGCAGCAAGTATCTCATGATTATGTGTTTTTCAACAGACAGAAAGATTAATTATGTATTAATGTAATAATCGCTGTCCCCCCACTTATAAAGAAAGTGTAATAGACTTTTTTCTTATTTAGCGTAATCTTTCCATTCCGATTCCATGACGTTCGAGTAACTGCAAATCTAGCTATTTACCTCCCTTACTATGTACGTTTTGCTCAATATAGTAGTCCGTATAGTCCTAGTCAGAAGGTTCATTTTGGTAGATATACTTTTACCATTTTTGTACGTGATCTAATAAAGTTAGATTTTTAACTATCCTACAGGAATTTCTGTGACTAAAAGTATTTAAGATCTTGACCGGGGATGTATGGTACCACCATGCAAAATTTCATTTAAATCGGTGTAATAGTTTCAGAGATCAGTCATTTATTTAGGTTTTTTGAATATCCCACGGGAACCAGACAACTGTCAGTGATTTAAAGTATCCTATGCATTTTTCCGGAATTTAAAATACCTTCGTGTAAACTTTCATTTAAATTGGTTCAGCCGTTTAGGAGGTCAGTCGAAACAAACAAACAAACAGACAGAGACACAATGTTTTTTTAATTATGAGGATGTGTTCTACTACTCTCAAAACATATCCCTGACTATTTTTTTTTTCGTTTCTAAGAAAAGTACAAGAATTTTTGCCTCTACGTTTTTATTATAGTATAGATAGATAATAGAGATAGAGATATACCCGAAGCGAAGCGAGGGCGGGTCGCTAGTAAAATAATAAATATCATACAATATTATCACATACATTGTTCCGATTCCGAAGTAAATTGCTTAAGCAGTTGTGTTAATAATTATTTGTAAAATTTGGAGTATCATAGTACACGCCAGTTTAATCTGTAAAGTTTTATTTCAAAAACGATAATGTAGCCAGAGCATAACTGTAGAGTATTGAAACAGAAGATGCAATAGGTAGGTATATGTAGCTAATGCGTACGTATTGCACTATCTCTATTGCATTGTTGATCTAGATTAACCGATCGATATTCGTTCTACAGATACATTCCGGTTTCCTCATCACATTCTGTGCTAAAGAGCAACCACATCGATTGGTATTTCCAGAGTCGTTACATACGACCTTGCATCCAGATGGATGGATTGTTCAACGTTAATGACGGATAGTCTATCCGTTCGCATCCAGAACACAAGTTTATAGAAAGAACTTACAGGATCACACCACTAACTATCAGATATATCAGCTTCAACTGTCATTGTGTGTCAATGTGTGTTACATTAGAAAACTAAATATTATAATGTCCGGGATACTTACCATGTTTTCCTTATTCTGACGAGTTACTATATAGGCTACTTCAGCAGTGTTGCAAGCGTCCCGTGATTACGGTACCTACTTAAAATTCTGATTTTTTTATTTTGATGAAGCAACTAAATAGAGGAAAACGAAGTTAAATACCATAGCTGTGCTGTAACAAATTGGCCTTAAGTAAGTACTCTCATATGGATATATTGGAAGACTAGTGTTATATGTGTTTTGACTGGCTCGGTGGAACAGTGGCTAGTGACCCAGGTTTACTGCCTACGGTTCCAAGAGTTGTGGGTTCGATTCCCACTCGGGACAAATATTTGTGTGACGAACGTCGGTGTTTGTTCCGTGTCTGGGTGTATTATTAAATATATTTAAGTATATTTGTGTTTCCACTGTTGATTCTGATACCTGTAACACAAGTGCTTAAGCTACTTATCACGGGATCAGATCAATGTATGTGATGTTGTGAAATATTAATTTATTTATTTTTTATATATCAACGACAAATTTTATAATTCAAAGAGAGAACAATAATAAAGTGACTAACATAAAATCTTCCCAACTCATCCATAAATAACCTAAAAACAAACAAACAAAAATAAAAATTCCACACTTCACGTTTAAAACGACATCCGTAGTTTTAGACAAAATTATAAATAAAAACGTACAGGCAAAAATTCTTGTACTTTTCTTAGAAACGAAAAAAAATAGTCAGGGATATGTTTTGAGAGTAGTAGAACACATCCTCATACTTAAAAAAAAAATTGTATCTCTGTCTGTTTGTTTGTTTGTTTCGACTGACCTCCTAAACGGCTGAACCAATTTAAATGAAAGTTTACACGAAGGTATTTTAAATTCCAGAAAAATGCATAGGATACTTGAAATCACTGACAGTTGTCTGGTTCCCGTGGGATATTCAAAAAACCTTAATAAATGACTGATCTCTGAAACTATTACACCGATTTAAATAAAATTTTGCATGGTGGTAACATACATTCCCGGGCAGATCTTAAATACTTTTAGTCACAGAAATTCCTGTAGGATAGTAAAAAATCTAACTTTATTAGATCACGTACAAAAATGGTAAAAGTATATCGACCAAACTGAACCTTCTGACTAGGTCAATACGGACTACTTTATTGAGCAAAACGTACATAGTAGGGGAGGTAAATAGCTAGATTTGCAGTTACCCGAACGTCATGGAATCGGAATGGAAAGATTACGCTAAATAAGAAAAAAGTCTATTACACTTTCTTTATTAAGTGGGGGGACAGCGATTAATACATTAATACATAATTAATTAATCTTTCTGTCTGTTGAAAAACACATAATCTTGAGATTCTTGCTGCGTTACATTTTTATGCAGGAGGTTCAAGTTGGTATCAAAATCCTGCTGTATAATAATAATCTGTCTTTTTCTTCTTAACCTGTATCATCTCACTTCTGGGCACAGTATCCTTCAAACTTATCTAAAGCTCTCTGTCCAATGCTAGGACTTGCCAGTTCTTTGATACATGAACAAGATCGTCATACCTCCTTTTCTTGGGTCTTTCTCTTCGGCGAAAATCATCTTCAGGCACGCGATGTGTAACGATTCTGGTCAATCTATTGTTCTTTATCCTGCAGACATTCCTCGCCCATTGCGACTTCAGTTTTGACTAAAAACAACAACAGCACGGGAGTGGATGGTGTTATAGTTTATTTTATCTTTTAACCTAATACCTATGATACTCAACTCCATTGCTCATTGAAAAACCTTGAGTTTAAACTTCTGACTTTCGGTGAGGGACTATGATTCTGCCCCATATGTTAGGATAGGCAGTATGAAAATGTCGATGAGTTTGTGCTTCGGTGATATAAGAAGGTCACCCTTCTTATACCCATTCATAGACCGGAAGCTTTTCCAGGCGTTGTCTGGTCTACGGAGTATTTATTGATCCTGCCTGTTTTCGAAGGAGGCTGCCCAGCCCAAGTTTATACTCCTCTACATATTGCTTTACCTGCCTGTTGACTGCTATCCTATCGTTGGTGCTGTTGGTTACGACCTTGGTTTTGGATCTATTCATCTTTAGTCTAACCTCAAAGCTTTCTGCGCTCTGTTGTTCGAGCATCAACTCGAGTTCAGTCCAGGTATACTTATTTGCGATGAGGAAAATGTCATCTGCAAAGCGAAAGTTTATCAATCATCTATCCCCTACACCATTTCCTTTCGTTGCCTAAGAATATTTTAGTGACCTGAAGACTTCTTGGAGCGTTCTTCTGAAAAGCTCTGGTGATAGGGAGTCACCCTGTTTAACTCTTTTTTGTATTTTGTCAGGCGTTCAGTGTGCAGTTTGATATCGGCTGTGCTTTGTCGGTAAATGATTTGGAGATTTTTTATATATGTGGGTTCGACGTTTTGCTGAAGAAGAGAAAGTTAATTGGGTTGATGTGGGTGATACCGTCAAAGACTTTTGAAATATCCACGAAGACCAGGTACAAAAATATATAAAATTCGCTAAATTTCTCTTTTATCTGTTTTTCGGTATAGAGGTGGTCAGTTGTCTTATATTTGCTTGCTGGCTTGCATTGCTGGTTTGTGTTTTTCCAATTGATAGGCTGTTCGGTATTATCTGAATGTACATATAGAGGGATATCGCTATTCTAAGCATATAAAGAGGAATTTATAAACATTCACGTAAAAATGTTGGATATTATAAAATCTTACAAGACAGAGTCTGTGTCTGATCAAGACTGCAAAACCCCCGTTGGGCTCCCCAACTATCACGTTTTTTAGCTGGGAAGTCATCTCAAATATTGTCAGATTTGATATGACATGAGTGTTTAGTTCTTGGTTAGATAAAGAGATGCCACTGTGCTTTATTACTTCGCAATATTACTTTAAATACTAAAAGTAATTTATAAGTCCCATTTTATTAAATTTGCGTTTAAATGTTATAATCTCATTGTTTCATTACGAGTACAATACAATCTACGAGAAATAAAGTAGCAAAGCAAATACTAATATAATTCGTCTCATGGCGACACACATCCTTTATAGATACTTTAAGGCAGTGGATCGGTAGTTTGTATTTTTTATTTACCTTTTGAAGTCATCCTGATATCAAACATCAGTTTTGTGTACTAACTACATAGGTACAGTATGCTGTTTGCAACCATTGAAACCTGTTTCTGTCAAATAAAATAAATTTTTAACGTAGTTTTATAGTTCTGAAATGTGAATAATATTTTGTGAGTCCTAGCTACCACTCTCCTCATCTGGCTAGAGCATTGCTTGGACAAAAAAAAATATTGGGCGAGTGAATCCTCTTTTAATTGGCCGATTTGTAATGAAAAATGTAGTATGTTGTTTATCACCTATTAATCAGTAAACAATTGTAGGTTCTTTCCTGGATAATAATCTAATAAATGACTAAGTTTAAAATTTTTATAATTTATGTGGTTTTATTAATTTTACCTGTAATTACTTAAAAAATGCTTCCTAAAATCAAAATGATGGCGAATGTTACTATTCCACGCAGACGAAGTTGCGGGCACAGCTAGTCGTAAATAAACACTTTTAAAAAATGTATTGCTATTCCAAATGATTTATTGGCCGCTATAGTTTGACCACAGATATAACCACAGACGTCATGAAATGGTAATAGCATCGATCATTCAACTCGTTCAGATGAATGAACGAATGAATGTATCAGTTACCGGATCGCTGAAACAGATTGTTCTATTAGGAGCGGTAGTAAGAATGTTTACTTCAAAAGATGAGTTTTAGCAGTGTTAAAGGTACCTAGTATCCAACAATACTTATGGTCCAAGATCCCAGAGCTGCCAGACATCACTTATTTTCTAATGGACAAAATATATACGATTGAGTAGTGGTGGGGTGTACTATCATCATATGAATAGTTGCTACCTTGACCAGACGGCCATTTTTCAGATATCAACCAATCAAGGTACATAGAAACACTGCTCACCTCACTTAAATTCTGATGGCTGATTTTAACATATATTTCACACAATATCATTAAAAATCAGGATTCATTACTCCCAGACACATGCGGTCGGCGGTTTTACCTTACAGACGCTTAAAAGCTATGAAAAAATTTATTAAGTTTACTTATTTTCTGATGCTTGATTTTTATATATGTTATTCAAACAACTGAAAAGTGCTCATCTGACCGCAATAATTATAAAACCTTACAAACTATTTTATTAGAAAAACTTAACTAAATTCAATAAAAAAAAAATTCTAAGACAGTTGGGTCTGGTGAATGTTTGACCCCTTGAATCGGTCTGACCGTTTGCAAAACGTTTTAAAATAGTTGTTTGAATAACATATATAAAAATCAAGCATCAGAAAATAAGTAAACTTAATAAATTTTTTCATAGCTTTAAAGCGTCTGTAAGGTAGAACCGCCGACCGCATGTGTCTGGGAGTAATGAAACCTGATTTTTAATGATATTGTGTGAAATATATGTTAAAATCAGCCATCAGAATTTAAGTGAGGTGAGCAGTGTTTCTATGTACCTTGATTGGTTGATATCTGAAAAATGGCCGTCTGGTCAAGGTAGCAACTAGTCATATGAAGATAGTACACCCCACCACTACTCAATCGTATATATTTTGTCCATTAGAAAATAAGTGACGTTTGACAGCTCTGGGATCTTCCTCTATTAATGAACTTGTCTCTGTGTGATGTGCGCGAAAGCTATAAGGAAGTCCAAAATACATATTAAAGTTTAATATGTCTTGGAATTAAATACACCAACTGAACTAGGTAGGTACCTGGTACATATAAGAAGAGTCTTGAGTTCTAGAACAACATTACAGGGATAGATAGAAAGTAAATTGCGGTTAGCGCGATATGATAAGACTATAGTAACAGAACTCGGAGAAGTTAGCAATAATATCCAAAAATTATACCAGAACCTGTTTGCCTTCTTTATGCTATGTAATTTTTTTAATACATGTTTGTTTTTTACTTTTATTTTGTAATGTGGCATTGAACATGTTTCTTTCTTTCTTCCAATAAATTATATTTTTTAGATAATGTTGTCATCTTCATGTCCAGTAAATATCTGCCTCGCATTGCGGCTATTATCATAAAAGACAAACAATTTAGTCCAGTATAACGTTGTTCTTAATGGATTCCGATACTGGCCTTCATCCCACCCACATGATGGACTGAATATTTTTGCCGCGGCAAAAAAGCAAAATAACGATGTTTCTATTTCAGGTCACGGCTTCGACCGTAAATCCGGTTAATTATTACATTTATATCGGAAAATATTTATGCTTTGTCCCGTACGTAAATATTGAATCAAAATGCGGTCACGCTATATGTGCATTGTGCATACTTGCTAAGTGGGGTCTGCGCAACATGTATACTTCTTCCACTCGGGCCTGTCTTTCGTCAGCTCTGTGTCTACTCCTTTCACTTCCATATCATCTCTCACGCAATCTATCAATGCAATGTCTTCTTCGGCGTTCCTCTACTATTACGTCCATTGAAATTCATCATCACTCTTCTAGTCACATGGCTTTCTTCCCTTCTCATAACATGCCCGTACCAAGTCCGTAACTTTGACTCAACTTCTATGTAGCTCAATCACTTGTGTTAAGGAAATCAGAATTAACAGTGGTTAGTCCCCTTACAAAATATACTTTAATTACGCCTGGGAGTGTTATTCATCAAATATTTATTTGACGCGGAACAAAATTGTCACTGGTGAGATTCGTACCAAGGATTCCTGGCGCAATAGGAGCACTACCACATGCCCTATCGAGCTAGTCAAAAGCAAACCGCTTTTTTTAACAGTTACAAAAGTATAACCTCACATAATATATGGGCTTATATGGTGTGCTATTTGCAATCTAGCAAACTTGACGCCTAAACATATAGTGCTTTATGTGATACATACAAAAGTTACTCGTACATACTGCCCGAAGTTTCGGTCGGAAGCAACCACGTCACGAGCTGATTGCAGCTGAGCGATTGCTTACTAAATCTATAGATCATAGAGTTTTTTATATATTTAGCTAACAAGATGACCTCACTCCACGTGATGGTAAGCGGTAATGAGATCCAAATATGAGGTCGACAGGCACAATAGACCATATTGAACCTCACCCTGAAAGCCCGCTTAAAGAGGAGACCACTGCTGCGGCAATAACGAGACAAGGCGTGGAGTCTCGCATTGGTATAGAGCTGTGCGGGTCGGAGTTGGCCAGTCCGTCTCCCTAGCCGGCGGGCTGACCCGCTCCGCCCGCACAATACCGCCGCTAAGACTCCACTTGTCCGGCGCTTGCCGCAGCAATGGTCCCCCTGGCTCCGGTTCATACAGTGCTGATCCCGGAACACGACCTGTCCGAGAGAGGCCAGAGTCACTTGGCGGGTTTTACGCAACTGTATGGTGGTAACAGCAACCGGTCGACAAGTCGTCTCGTCGTTTGAGTTCTCTCTACCATTTGGTGACCATAGATTGGTGGTACCCAGACGAAACGTCGGACAATAGATGGTGATTCTATTTATTATTGCGTTCAGTAAGACTCAGTTATTAATATTAGATCTAATGGAATTCGTAAGTCTTAGGTCTAATAGACAATACATAGGTAATATACAGGATAGGTAATGCAATCACAGAATATTATATACGTATATATGAAGAAAATAAATGTATTTTACGTAGTAAAGATTGATCCCAGGCAATGCGACTGCTCAGTGCTGACCAATAATACATCATAGCATTCTACATTACAACGGAAACATTTGTTAACACATCCAGGCAACATATGGTATAGATGCTATGTTGGTAAGATGACAAGTACCACTACCCACGACATCTGAATATCGCCAACAATAACATATCGAGCTTATTTAAACAATAACACAGTTTGACAAACATGTGTTGTTATCTTTCTCATTTTACAGACAGCGTCATTGGCAACTGCACTTTTGGGGATAGCATTACATCCTTACTTCCTTACTAATATTATAAATCCGAAAGTAACTCTGTCTGTCTGTTACGCTTTCACGCATAGAGTGAACCGATTTAAATGAAATTTGGTTGGTAAAATAGTCCAGAGCCTATGAAAAGATATAGGTTACTTCCTAACCTACTGCGCTATAATGAAGCTTAATGTTTTTTACCCGTTAAACGTCTCTACGCGGACGAAGTCGCGGGCGGAAAGCTAGTTATTTATAAAAGACTTTCAAGATAACCTCACTCTACCTGATGGTAAGCTGTCGTGAAGTCCACATATGAGGTTGACAGGCACAACCTGGGGCCTGCTTAGGCCCCCAAGAATATAGTAACTCTATTTCTATACCATACTTGTCACGTTTGTTTATGTATATGCTGTTGGTGTACCGTTTGTAGTAAATAAATAAACCTCTTGGTCCGAGCCACTCCAATAAGAAATACGAAATAGTGTCTTTTACCCTTTAATTTCCGTAATTTTTTTATACCTGTTAATTTAAAACTGTCAGTATCGTTGTCAGCTGAGAAGGGTAAAACAAAGAAAAATAAAAAGTGACTGAGCAGGAAATTTAATAGGTACCTATTTTTTTGATTTGTGATTTGTGAAAATTTGTGATTTCAATATCCCGCCTTTCTCGTGATTCCACTCACGATTTTGGCTTTGCGTTTGCACCTACATATCAGTAAGTCGGGAAAGCGGAAGAAAAGATGCTAATTAGTGAGGATGGAAAAAGAAACCGTTAAGCCAGTGACACACCAGGAATGTAGATATTTGTAATTATACACCGTGAAATTTGAGTGGTTGTTTTCCCGAGGCAGAACGACGAATTTTTAAAATACTAATTTTCCAACTCGAAAACGAGAAGAGCTATCGTTGTTTTTTAAGATGTGACGTATTCAGGTACTGTTTGCCGCATGAAATCGATGCTTAAACTAAAGAAGCTCTACGCCCTAAGTAATAAAGTGGTTCGAACGTACTTTAAAGTTTCGGTTATACCTTTCGTAAAACCGGCATTTATAGATTTTAATAAAAAATAACTGCACAAATCGATTGTGCTACTAAGGTAGAATCATTTTGCTGCGGGAAAACAACCACTCAAATTTCACGGTGTATTGGCATTTTCTATCGCAGTTGCCTTGGTTATACACCGTGAAATTTTAGTGATTGTTTTCCCGTGGCAGAACGACTTGCCTTTAGTAATACTATCGAATCATGCAAATTATTCCGCA
The DNA here is from genome assembly GCA_039566165.1 of Maruca vitrata. Lineage (NCBI taxonomy): Eukaryota > Metazoa > Arthropoda > Insecta > Lepidoptera > Crambidae > Maruca > Maruca vitrata. The sequence goes on from CM076932.1 coordinate 8,887,882, forward strand.
AAAAAAAACAATTTATTTTTCGATTTTTCAGAATAATAATTTTCCAACTCGAAAACGAGAGAAGCTATCGTTGTTTTTGAAGATGTGACGTATTCAGGTACTGCTTGCCGCATGAAATTGATGCTTAAAGCTAAAGAAGCTCTTCACCCTAAGTCATAAAGCGGTTCGAACGTGTTTTCCAGTTACGGTTAAACCTTTCGTAAAACCGGCATTTTTTGATTTTACCAAAAAAGAACTGCACACATCTTTTGTACTACTCAGATAGAATCATTTTACTGCGGGAAAACAACCACTAAAATTTCACGGTGTATAACTCCTAATATTAAGGTGCATTTATGGAAGAGAAAGAATATAGCGCTTTATTTTATTATAATATAAAAGCTGACGAATGACAGGCCCGAGCGAAAGAAGTATACATATTGCGTCGACCCCACTTAGCGTGGGACAAGGGCAGGAGAATGATGATGATGACGAAAAGTATCTTCTTGATCAAAACATTTCCCCAACGCATGTGTCCATGTATGAAATTTATACTAAAATAACCACAAACATTGTATGTTCAGTTTTAAATCTTTCGAGTTGCATGACACCACAATATCAGGACAACGCGTAAGTATGTAACTAGATAAGTTAAATTCATAACATACTTTATATGTCGGCATGTCTCTGCGCTTAAGTTTTCGTCCAGATAAGCTCTTGGTGTACTCCTTTCCTAATATCCAAACTCGAAAAAAAAGAATCTCGGACGCGTCTCGATGAGTTACGCAATTGGCGCCAAAAATACGCGCTTCCCGCGCCCCGGCCTTGATGACGACGCTGACGGATAGCGCTGACCGCGCTTACTGCTTTTGCGTGTTACACTCTATGGAGAAGAGAAAAAAAAAACATTTTGACAGCCGCGCTACGCACTGGCCACGTGATCAATTACTACTGTATTTTAAAAAACAATTTGAAAATTGTTTAAATGTTCTTTCCAGTTTAATTAGCGTTTTGTTTGTTGTCATTTGCTTTCAGTCGTAATATTAGGTATGTAGGTGTTTTACTTTATTTACTTTCCCACAAGTATCATTATTGTAATCATTATAAATGTGTAAAGCCAATCTTTGTTATCTTTTGTAACGTATCTCTATAACATATTACTTAATAAAATTTGTAAGTCTACGTTTAACGTACCTTATGTTATTGTTGGACGAATAAACTTTTTATATTATCTAAGCCAATCTCACGTTCAGCTAAATCACAGGGGTTACATTGCTCTATTTGGTGAACCATACGAGTGTAATAAAGGTACCTAAGTCCTGTAGAACTATCTTTTAACTTCAAGTTTTAAATTGTGTTATAATGACATGTGAAACGGAGAACCTTCATGACGGATAAACAGAAATAAATGTCATGAATTAAAACTCCAATGCGATAGTAACAGCAATCTGAGGTTTAGGTACATTATACATAAAAAGTAAAAACCTCTTAAATCCCTTTATCTATTCAAAAAATCGCATCAACTGCACTTTCAAAGATTTTAGCATACATAGGTACAGACGCGGGAAGCGATTTTGTTTTATACTATGTAGTGATGCGCATCTCCTGAGGGCTTACCATGAGTTGGCTATCGTAAACTTACGTACGTTAAAAACCTATCGAGTTGTTTTTTTCATATGGCCGATTGTAGTTCTTCGCGTAACCACCAGCCGGCGCTGTACATGTTTTTCATAGACATATTTACGTAGTCGATATCGAGCGCGTGTTTTAAACTCATGGTAGCCCCACTGAACAACTAATTTTAGTTTACGATGTTGACATTGTCGACATACTTTTGATTATTCAATGCAGTGTTTCTAGCAAACGTTTAAGTAATTACGTCAGTGTTCTAAAATTAAATTAAAAATCGTAAACAACTGAAGGCTGCGTTCGTTTGAATTAGAAGATGTTCGAAATCAAAAAGTGAAACGGAATATTTTTTACTATGAATAAGTGGTTGTAGATGTCCAAATTCACGTGTCTTTTGAAGCGGGGACGATGAATAAATTAAAAAAATCTATAGTATTTACATAAAATGAAAATCATAATTTTATGTTATTTCAAGAATTCCAATAATATAAACGATTTGACGTATAAAAACTACCTACAGTATACATTCGTAGTAAAGCAAGCGTAAAATAAGTAGGTAAGTAATATAAGTAGGTACTTCAAATAATACGAGAAGTACTCAGAAATCAGCAATACACATAATACACCATCATGTTATACACATAATATTATAACTTTACTGGTGACTGGCCCTCGCGTCGCTTCGGGTAAATTTTACATATAAACCTTCCTCTTGTTTTTCTTCACCGTCGAAGCGTCAAATAATCGTACATATGAATTTCAATTTGAGAAACACAGTGGTACGTTGCGGGGTTTGAACTGGCGACCTCTCGCATGTTAAGCAACGATCTAAACCACTCGGCCATCGACGCTTTGAGTACGTAGTGATTGGTATCTCAGGATTTTTACAAGGAAGTACATAACTACCGACTACATCAAACTAGAAGAGGCAAAAGCGGGTGTATTTATTGCATCCTACACTAACAGATGTCTGGTTTGGAACGGCTAATCACGGCACCCACGGTGCAGACAATGCGAATTTGCGTCACAAACCACTTGGCACAGGAACACCATTTGTCTATGCCACAGGATAGTTTCGCTGGAAAAGACATGTGGGAACGCAACGTTAAATATTTAGCTGAAACAAGAAAATGTTGTTTTAAATGTTGAACAGTTGTTAGTGACCCTGGCTGACGGTAGTGACGGTTCCAAGAGTCGTGGATTCGATTCCCACTCGGGACAAATAATTGTGTTATGAACATCGGTTTTTGATCTGTGTGTATTATTTAGGTTCTGATATACGTAACACAAGTGCTTAAGCTACTTGCCACGGGATCAGATCGATGTACGCGATGTTGTTAAATATTTATATATTTAAATGTAAAAAAAATCTCTACGAAAAACTCGTTAAAATTTCCTTCAAATAAACCGCAAATTTGGATTTTACGCACAAGGTTTTCTTTTAGGACGTCAATATTCAAAGTATGTACCTTGTTATTGCAAATAACTGCAATATGCGTGATGACTGGGTCAAAATCTTATTATTCTATTTAGTCCGTAAGTTAGTTAGTAAAATATGGAACACATATATTTTTTTTGTTTTTCAATTGATTGAAAAATTACAAAACTATAGCTTATCAAACTTCTGGAGTGGGGGCTTGTGACGTCACGGCTAAGTAAAAATTGTACCATAACGTGACGTCATACGAAACTTGTAAGCACTATATCTTTCTTCATAATTTATTGTTTGTGAAAAAAAATAAAAAATACGAGTACAATATTTTTAAATAATCTAAATAACGGACTAATTATATTTTTTAGTCATCTCGCCTATTGCAACAAAATTGCTGTCTAAGAAAACAAATTAAATAATCTTTCTAAACATCATATAACTCATATTTGACTAAATTAACCTTTCAGCCAATACAGTAAGCGTTTTGTTACAAATATTTTCTGAAATATCGAAAAATATTCACCTAAATCTGTGTTCCATTGCATTCGAATACAAGAAATGCTTTCAAGAATTCCCGAATGCCGATCCTGTCGTCATCACCTCTGACGTCACGGATAGAAATAGCCGTTAACGTAAACTAGCGTTTGTCGTTACCTCAAATGAGGATCTAGAATCTAGAAAGCTGTGGATTAATACCCACAGCTTTCTAGATTCTGATGACACTATGATCATTTACTTGTTTAACCATTTCTACTATAAAAATTAACAATTATTTTATTACATAAAAAAACTAAAATGTTCGGGATATTTACCACGTTGTTATGTTTTAATCAGATCCCTTACTAGTACTTAATTTTTTTTATATAATTTAACATTTTTTCTCGTGTAGGTATGTAACCATGACTGTTTAATTTTTTTTATAACATTTTTGTATCCAAAGAAATAATACATATAAATATCCAAAGATACGTTTTCATTTACATCCAAAGTAAATGAAAACTTGAGAATCAATTAGTTGTAAATAAATGTCATTAAATTCTCGAAAAGAAATCATAAATATCGCATAAGTATACACCGTGAAATTTCCCTGGCAGAACGATTTGCCTTTAGTAATACTATCGAATTAAGCAAATAATTCCTCAAAAAATTTTTTTTCAAATTTTCAAAATAGTAATTTTCCAACTCGAAAACGAGAGATTATAAGATGTGACGTAATAAGGTACTGCTTGCCGCACAAGCGGAGCTCGACACCCTAAGTCATAAAGCGGTTCGAACGTGCTTTCGAGTTTCGGTTAAACCTTTCGTAAAACCGGCATTTATTGATTTTAACACTGTACTACTAAGATAGGATCATTTTACTGCGGGAAAACAACCACTAAAATTTCACGGTGTATAAACCTGAAATTTGGTACTAAACCGACAACTGGCATATTGATTATACAAATTGTATTGCCAAAGTGTTTATGTATGTATGTATGATGTTTAATTATTCTACCAAATAGGACGTGATCGAACGAAAACGCAAAATTGATTTTTATACATTTTATTAAAAAACTAAATACTTAACTTACATTACTAGTACATGTTTATAAATAAGCAAAATATAATATAATACGCTTAACATATTCAATACAATCATTGTATGTATATTTATATACATATGTACTTAGAAAAGATCACACTGACTAGATTGCCACACCCCTTGTCTGTTTTGATTTATTGTTAACTTTGTTTCATAGAGATGTCCCTTTCTTAATTCAATGAATAAATTAAATTTAAGTTTCATAAAACATACTGTTTTATTCGAGAAATAACTAATTAAGCTTTTGTTTATAACTGTACCAGCAGTTATGTTATGTAATTAAAAAAAATATATTACTTTTATTAATTTCCAGAATCATCTCAATGATACAATAAACAATAGTACAATCATTAATTTGGTTAATCACAAAAATATTTTGGGAATCAACAAATGCCATCGCCACTCGAGAAATTTCATGTTAATTTGTTAGAGCCTAATCATCTTGGTAGGGAATAATCAAGGATACTTGTAGTTAATACGAAAAACATGAATAATACATAGATAACGTTAAGAGGAATAATAAAATAGGGAAAAGATACATAAAATAGGAACATAATATTAATATCGTAAAAGCTCGAATGAAGTAGATTTCAATCATAATATACGTATATGGAGGAATAAACACATACATAAATATATATAATTACTTTTTATATAGGATCTGGGGTATTTGTTAGTGGAAAGGAAGAATAAATATATAAGAAAACTTGTAAAATCATATTATATAGAGGTAACACAATTTTCTAACTAAAAATGTCCTATACCTAAACTTAATAGCTAATTACTTAAATATAATATAAATAAATAAATAAAAGTAACAATATCATGACTAATTGTACTAATAAATTCTTTGGTAAGCTAGCCGTATGTGTGAGCATTAGTAGATCACAAAATAAAAAGCAATTAAATTGGTTTTCGCCATTGATTTCTTTCTAATTATTTACAATTGCACTAACCTAGTATTTAAATGTAAGAGTAAAATATGATTAGCTATTAACTTAATTTATCATTTTAAGTGAAAGCTGATAAGTCAGTTAATAAATTCTTTAAAAAAAGTATTATTTTACGCCATTACTTATCTTCGTATGACTATATTTAGAATGAAATATAGTATGAGAACTAGTATTTTTTACACAGCCCATCCCAATATTACGGTTTATAGTGGCTTTAAATCACCCTTAGTAGAATAACCTAGATTTGCCTAGGCATAATATCGTGTTAAGACCTTATCAGCTTTCGCTTTAATCATAACAAGTTATTAAAACTAAGTTAATATGTAATTTTCATGTTGCACCATACTTAGCCGTCCTTTAGTTAATTTTTATTCATAATTAAAACTAATCGTATATTAGTATCGACTGATTTGTTGTACCTACATTGTACAACGTATGTTATAAAAATATTTTAGCTATCAGTTTAACCATACTCGGTATGATTTTCGTAGATTTACTATTTATTTGTCATCATTTTCTTATACATCATTTATTATACATCTAAAAGAGTACTCGTGTACTTCATGTTATTCATATCATGAATATTATATGATTTTATGGTATTTATTTATAAGATGTATTGCTTTAAGAGGTTAGATAATATTATTGTCGGTTACAAAATCGTTAGAAAAATATTTTATGTAAAACTTATAATTTAAATTAATGAAAAATAATAAATTAAAAAGTCACAAAATATATTCCGTTGCATATTTTTATTAAATTTGCACAAATAAATAAAAAGATATCTAAAAAATATGTCAATATTTATGTTAACAACACACCCATTACTCTTCTTTATAACTTCTATCATTTTATTATATTTCGTTGTGAGTTCATATACCTATTACAAAATTTAGTGCAGTGTAGATATGGTTTGTGATTTATTATATGCCTTTATTTATTTACATAATCGTACCATCAAGCCAAGGTGATGTAACTAATGACGAGTCATAACCAAAACAGTTAATGTCCAAAATAAACAACTATAACTTAGTTCGGTAACTCGACCAACAGATGTCACTGTTTCACAATAAATAGTGAATACATTTCGATGGCTCCGCCGAATAAACGTGCATGTGAAAAACGTCAATTTTACAGGAGAGAATAAAAACGTTTAATCCTTAATATCTCGGGTATTATTATAGGTAGGTTAAAACAATGTATAATGAAATTAAAGTTAAAAAAATAATCTTTTAGCTGATATAATTTATTTTAAGGAATAGTCGTTAATTTAGTCAATAATCAAGAAAATCCATATTATACGATTACTCGAGTGAAATTAGAGTAGTCAGTTGACTGTTATAGATCATTACACGTTTATTCGTGTGAATTTAAACGATGTTGATGAACATAACGCAATGATGCACTATTATTCTAGGGAAATCTCGCGTCTTTTGATGGCGGCTGCAATTGTTTGCACGCTTGTACTACAGAAATATTTGGTGATCTATGGATGGTAATAAAAATTACATTTATATTCGTGCCATTAAGTTAGCCTTACAATGTGTTATGCATATTAACATTATGAATTCACGCTATGTAATATTAAAATGTTGCATAATCTTTAAAGGGAAAATAAACAAATCCTCTGTTTTTTTATATTATTTTTATTTATTATCATAATAATAACAATGAAACTATTTTTTATAATAATCAGCCTATGACATTCATAGAGATATTTCTCATTACTATAGAAATTGAGCAAAAATCAACAAAAAAAACAAACAGCTTATCTTATAAGCATTTTGAGAACTAAATAAATTCCAACATAATCTTTAATGAAATTGTCGTCATCTCAGCTTATTGCTGCCAACTGCTGAGCATAGGCCTCTTCCGAAGCTTTCCAACAAAACCCAGCGATTTTCACCAGGTCGTCGGTCCATCTGGTAGGTGGTCGTCCCACACTGCGCTTTCCAGTACGTCGCCTGCACTCCAGGATCTTTCGGCCCAAACGACCGTCCAATCTTCGTGCCATCGCCACTTCAGTTTGCTAATCTGGTGGGTTATGTCAGCAAGTTTGGTTCTTCTACGGATCTCCTCATTTCTGATTCGATCACGTAGAGAAATGCCGAGCATAGCCCTCTCCATAGCTCTCTGCGCGACATTGAGCCTTCTAAAAAGATCTTTTGTGAAGCACCACGTCTCAGCGCCGTAAGTCATCACAGGTAACACACATTGGTTGTACACCTTTGTCTTGAGACACTGAGGTATTTTGGACGAGAACACGTTGTGAAGTTTCCCGAACGCTGCCCAGCCGATTTGCATCGGCCTACTGACCTCTCTCTCTTAAGTTGATTTTCCTAAACGAATTGCCTGTCCGAGGTAGATATATTCGTCCACAATTTCGAGAGTAAAGTTCCCAACAGTTTGTACTGTGGGTGCAACATTAAACATATTTTTTGTTTTATCCATGTTCATTCTAAGACCCACTTGTTGGGAAACTTTATCGAGGTCATCGAGCATTTGTCCTAGATCTTCCAGCGATGGCTCGGCCATGACTACGATGTCATCAGCAAATCGAAGGTGAGTGATGTATTTCGCCTTGCCAATAATATTGATACCAAGTCCTTGCCATTCCAGCAGCTTGAAGGATTCCTTCAGAGCAGCAGTAAACAGTTTCGGAGATATGACAACTACCTGTCGTACTCCTCTTTGTAAGGGGATTTCCTTCGTGCGATTTTCCTGTACTCGGACTGACATGTTGACGCTGTTATACAAACACTTCAATTTACCGATAATCTACATGGCATCGCTGTGGGGATCTAAGAACCGCCCAAATTTCGACGGAATCGAAGGCTTTTTCATAGTCCACGAACGCTAAGCATAGTGGCCGATTATACTCCTCCGTCTTCTGTATAATCTGCCACAGTGTAGGTATGTAAGTGCTCTATGGTACTAAAGCCTTTTCGGAAACCGGCTTGTTCGGAAGGCTGGAAGTCATCAAGCCTGCGATCGAGAAGATTCGTGATGACTCTAGAGAACAGCTTGTAGACATGGCTTAGCAGTGTTATGGGCCGGTAGTTCTTCAGTAAGGTTTTGTCACCTTTTTTGAAGAATAAGACCACAACAGCCCTGTTCCATGCTTCTGGCGTTTTGCCGTCGAAGGGGAGAAATAAGAGCTTCTGAGGGACTTTTAGTACCGGTGTTCTACCCGCTTTCAGGAGCTCTGTAGTGATTCCATCCTCACCCGGTGTCTTGTTTTTCTTAAGTTGTTTGAGAGCCATTCTTATCTCGTACAGGCTGATGTCCGGGATGTCTTCGGTATAGTGTCGGGTTAGCTTGGCTCTGGGGTCTGTCGCCACAATAGCTGGCTCAGCACAGAACGAGGTATATAACTGCCCATAGAACCACTCTATCTCCCGTAGCACCTCTGACTTGTTTGACGTCACGCGTCCATCTTCAGTCTTCAGCTTTGTCAGTTGGCTTTGCCCAATAGACGCGTCTCTTGCGAACACTTTGGAGCCTTGGTTTCGCTTAATTGTCTCCTTAACACGCTTGGTATTAAAGGAGCGTAAATCATATCGCAGAGACTTCCTAATCAGTCTATTCAGCTGCCTATATGACTCAGCTTCATCCGAAGTTTTCAGCGTCAAAAAACGTCGACTAGCCTGATGAGGATGAGGTGTCGGGTATGGTCGGATAGTTTTTGAGGTCTTTTTTTACGTGGCTTTTGAAAAACTTGGACCGTACCGTATGAACATTTCAGTTTACAGCCTGCTATTTATATCTGCCAGTGCTAGCCACTGATGAACAGCCGTCCAGCCATTGAAAGCGATTTGACAGTTCAAGCTGAAAGTTCTCGGGGTTTTGGATATGTGCCTTCGATGGTCGGAGCGTAGACTTCATCAGACGCGTTCTTTCCAGTTTGACGTTGATATTCAATGTGCCTCTAACGATACGGTGATCACTTTCGGTTTTAATCCTGTTGATCACAGAGACGTCGTTGAAATGACGTCTCCTAATGGTCATGATGTTGTCTATCTCATTTTTAGTTCAGCCGTTCGGACCCAACCCGGTCCATTTTCTGTTTCGGAAGAATGAATTCTTCATAAAAAGTCCTTCTTTCTCCATAAAGTCAGCTATCATCTGTTCCCTGAGATTCCGATGTTCATATCCAAATCGTCCCACTTTCAGCTCACCATCGCTTCTACGGCTCAGCTTTGCATTGAAGTCTCCCATTACAACAGTGAAATGTGTTTTGGAGCTATGTATGGCCCCTACTAATGTCCTCATACAGCTTCCATTTCAACACTTTGTATTCTTACGCCGTCACCACACGGCTGGTGCTTGATTTATAGCAATAAATTATAAAACTTATCTATTATTACCCTAAGAGACCCGATTGCAAAAATTGATTGTCGTTTATATTTGGTTAAGGCACTTATACTCTACTTTTTATTTTATTAAGAATAATGAAATACTGGTGCTTGATTTATAGCAATAAATTATAAAAATTATCTATTATGGTAAGAAACAATGCAAAATTATTTGCTAAGTTACTTCTCGTGCAAGACACATTACTCAAAAAAGCACCAAAAAAATATACACGAATAAACGTGCAAACGCATATTGCCTATACTTAACAACAAAGAACTAACAATATCAAACGTTTTGCTGTTTATACACGTTTATTCTTGTGAAACAGAGAGAGTATGAAGCATGTAATAGTCACATAAAATAATATTCTTGGGACAAAAAAATATATTATTTCCGTGGAAAAAAGGTTTTTAATGCAATTACAGGCTTGTTTATGATCAAAAATTTCAAAAAAAAATTGGGGAGGTAGAGGAAAGGCTAATGTAACGAAATAACAAAAAAAAATTTTTTTGTGCAATGGCTATTACACGTTTATTCGGTGGGGCCATCGATTTAAGGAACATCGTTGCGATCTCTTTTTAACCGACTTCAAAAAAAGGAGGAGGTTCTCAATTCGTCTGTATGTATAATTTTTTTTTTTTTTTTTAGCTCTATACATACGTATATTAGTAATTTTCCTGTGATGACCTTGGCTTTTTCCTATTCACAACGCGTAAAAATCGGATTGGGTAACTATGCTGGGGGCTTAGACAAAGTAACAATATCGAAACGATAACGAAGTTCAAAAAGAACAAAATGTATGGGATTGACTACGTGATTTATCGCGTCTAATGTCAAACCCATACATTTAATATTTCGAACTTCGTTATCGTTTCGATATTGTTACTTTTTCTACGGGGCCTGTTTTCTCTTTACCTAAGCAATCGAGAGTCACAGAGCATAGATTTTCTAAATCCTAAATTCAGATAGACATAATGAATAGCTGGCCAGCGTACTTATGAAATCACGCTTCATGTTGTGTAGTCAAGATTTAGTTAGGTGCAACCAATCCGCGATCTGCATTCGTGTAGCCCGCTTATTAGGAAAAACGTGACCGACAATTCGCATTCGAGCTGAAATCACAGCAAAATGGCACTTAGTACTTAAACTAAACGTCAGTGTATCCGTGGTTATCCTCGATGGTCTGGAAGGCATCTTGGTCCTGAGTGCCGGTGATGATCTGGAGAACCTTGAAAGCCTTGGACTGACGCGGGGGGCCCTCTTGAGTGAACTTGTGGTAGAATACCCTGGAAATGGATAAAAACCTCTGAAATTCTATTTGAAACTATATGATTTAATACTCTTCATAATTCGACACGAAGATTCCTTATTAAATGTCTTATTTACAGGACTTATCGCGGTTTTAAGTACTAAAGAATAAGACCAGGTACATTTCCATACTCAGAGTTACGATTGATTTCCGTTAGATACTGTTAGTACTTTACTTAATACCACGTTAAGTTTCGTTAATTTTTAGCCCTATAGAAGTTCAAATTTTATTTGTCGATAAGGTAAGACAGAGTAGTCTTAAGCAAAAGTATCTAACAGACCATTTTAGTTGTAAACCTAAAAGAGATTATGATGAATGCAGATGATAAACGAATAAATAGAAAAGCTGTTAAAAAGAACTGAGGATTATAAAACAGAAAAAAAACTAAAATAACCATATTTTGTGCAATTGAGAACCTACAATTTCTCTTCAACACCTTCAATAAATCATAGTATGGATAGCACCAATTTCCGGCCATGTACAATTGTACGTAAACTATCCAAATTGAATTACAATACAAACCACTTTTCGTATTAGGCACTTCCCGAAAAGGTTCAATCGGGAAAGCACCATAAACATAAAAATAACTCGCTTAATTGAAACAAGTCGCGCAAGCAAAGCGAAACTCTACTAAAATAATGCCGCAATCAAAAACACAAACTATTATTGCATTCAGAACGGATTCCGGAACGGAGCCGGCTGCATTGCCCACGAATGCAATTTAATAGCACGACAATGTGAGCTTAAAGCTCTTACACATGTATTGTGAAATTGCTATTTTCCAATTAACTTTCCATGGCATTAAAACGAGCCTGGATTACCGACTGGACTGTTCTAAAAACAACGTTGAAATGGATTACGCTGATTGGTTTCGTGAATTTGATACTTAAATATTATTATGTGTAAAGGATTTCTTCTCAATCTCTTCTTCTTTTTAAATAAAATAAACATTGATGAATGAATATGTACAATTTACTTTATGGAAAGGCAACAAACATTTGAATATTGAAACTACGGATGATTAAGAAAATGTCCGCCTATTGAAATTTTTTTTGGAACGTTTCCTATTGAATTTGTCGGAAATTAATTTTGCAAAAACTACATAGCTTGAGACCAGATAAATCTCGATAAAGAGTGTCAGGCCGAAATTATTTCTGTCCCAATTAGAACAAAAAAACTTAAACACAATAGAATCCCGTGAAATAGGTGAAAGTAAAAGCAATGAAAAAATAGAAATCATGATGGTAGTGAAAATGATACTTTAATCAAGCGCAAATTACTCGTAAATTCAGAAATTAGTGAAAACCAACTGCCAATTGCCACAACACGATGTTTTAGTAAGTAGATCGAGGTATAACGAATAGAATTAGACCCGATACCAAGCGCTAAATATAAAGCAAGCGTCACACTGACTCATCGCGCCAATAAAAATGTGTTTACTTCAGTCTGTGCGAAAAGCTGCCTTAGTACCGCCCACCGAAGCTGAAACGATTAAAATCGTACATGTAAATATAATTTCCAGATATAATGTTCCAATGTGGCCAGGATATTTTAAGCTGTGCACTGTGCAAGGAAAATTTATACTCAATTATGTGAATACATCAACATAATAACTCTAGTTGATCAAAATAAGTAATTAATACAGCACTTGTGAGTGGCTTGATCGTTTTCGTAAATATTTAATTAATTTTAAGTTATGTATTTATCAGTATACGGAAACGTGTAATTTCGACGATGATCGAAAATCTTAAATTATAATTTTATTAAAATAAAGAAAATTTACGGACAAAACCCATGTGAATACACAAGTGTGTTTAATCAATCCATGAGCTGGAAACAGCATGTTTAAACAGAGGGATCTTGATCAAAAAGATATTAAAAAAAAACAATTATATCATAATCGTACCTTTTGTTTGCCCCGCTATCGCCTTCAATCTGAATCGGTATTATCCTCGTCTTCGGCTGACTGTCATGAGTCGGCTGGAAGCTCCTATTCAAAGTAGGAAGTTCATTCTGCGCGGGACCTTCGTCGAACCTGACCAACTGAGGAGACAGCACCCTCATGATGCGCTGCGTAGGCTGCGACAATGGACCTCTCTGCCCCTGACCATTCTGGTTCGGCTGCATATCAATCACGATCCTCAACTGCTGAGGCTGGCCTGGGGCTGGCCCTTGCCTATTATCCCTCGCCTCCGTACTCGATACTTCCATCTGAATAGGAATCACCCTATTCCCTTGACTGGGCGTGTCTCTCGGCAAACTCTTCCTGTTCTCCGAAGGAAGCGTCGACCAAGTCGGCTGCACTGACTGCTGATACTTAGGAGGACTCAGCACTTCCCTAGTTCTTTGCATTTGGTTGCTCATCTTCACCCACTCTGGCTCCTGGTTCGTGTCCCGTGGTGGTGTCTCCAACTCGCGGGGTACGCTCCTCCTGCCGTCCAAAGGTCTTTGACACCACGCTGGCGGTGGAGTCTTAGTCTTCTCCTTCTGTGTTCTCACCCACGCTGGCGGAGACTTTGGACTATCGGGGCAAAAGTATACTGGTTCTTGGTTGACATAGACGACTTCCTTCTGTGGAGGTGTGTTATAATCCGGTTGAGGGTTCTGCCTTTTCGGTGTCACCGGAATAGACATGGTTGATTGGTATCGAGGTGGTTCTTGACTTTGTCTCGGAGGAGATGGTGGGCTTGTTTGCTCATTCTTCGGAGATCTCCAGGGAGTGTTGTGTGCCTCTTGTGGTCTACTGTTATTTTCTTGTGCTTGCACCCATGGAGGAGAATACTGCTGAGTAGGTGCTTGATTATTTCTATTTTCCTTATTCCAAGGAGGAATGTAACTGTTCTCGTTATTGTTCGAGTCGTTGGACTTCCATGGGGCCGAGTAAGTTGGCTGTTGGTTGGTGTTTTGACTGTTATGGTAAATATTTTGTAAGTTTTCAGGCTCACGAGGTTGTGGCTGTCGGTTTAGAGTGTTTGTTCGCCAAGGAGTCGGATTCGAGTCTGCTTTAGGACTGGCTTCTCGTGTGTTATTGTAGATAGCATTATTGTTTGCATAACTATCTTGATTTCTTTGTCCAGCCCTAGGAAGTGTGTGGAATACTGGTCCAGTATTTGCAGGAGGGGACTGGTTTTGGTAATTTGGTGAATATTGCTGAGAGGCTGGAGAGTATTGTTGTGACGCGGGAGAATACTGACCACGTTGCGATTGTGGTGAAATTGGAGTCCTCATAGGTGAATCTCTCTTCTCCGGCTGTCTCCAATTATTGTTGGGACTTGGAGAAAACGGGGAACCGTTACTAAGAGGCGCAGGAGACTGTGCGAATGGCTGAGGGCTCTTATTGAACTGGGAGTCTTGACGTAGCAGCAGTTCTCTTGTAGGAGGTGAGCCATTTACATTAGGCGAACCAGACTTCTGATGAGCGTATTGTGCCTCAGGTTTATAAATAGGACTTTCAGGAGTGTGGTTACCGTAAGCGTAGTTCGGGCGGTTTTGGCCGGGAGGGGTGTAAGTTTGCGGTTGGTGAGAGAAGTTTGATGGAGGCATTTTGACAGTCAAAGGACCAGGAACTTTCTCTTGGAACTTGGGTACCGTTCCAATTCGGTTCAGCTCGGCCTTCTCGGCTTCCCAGTGGTACGGGCTGTTAGTTTTTCTTAGCATTCCGATGGGATTTTCGGGGATTACGATTTCGGGTCGTTCGCCTGGGGCGATTGGTTTCGGGGACTTGGAGTTGGGTACATTTATGACTATGGGGGGCGGGGGAGGAGGTGGGGGCGGTCCTGGCATTTTTGGTGGAGGCGGGGGTGGTGCTGGGCCTCCTTGAGGATTGTAATTTCCAACTGGACGTCCTTGTGCCTGTTCCTGTTCTTCCAAAGACCTCTGTCTCGCCAGCCTTCGAGCCATGCTGGGGGTCCTAATCTGTGAGAGGTCCAGACCTCCAGGCGTGTACGTGAAGGGTTTCTTGTCCTTCGTCATCATGGCGTTCTGGATGCATGCTGGCGGTTCATTTCCCATGGGCTGGAATTGAGAAAAAATGCAATTTAACACTGTATATTTTTATGTACAGCACACGGTGTTTTTGGAATAATTGACATATTAAGGTGTCACATGTATTAAGATAATTTTTTTATGTCCATTTATAAAAAAAATATTATTCAGGAGTAACAATTATTGCTTTAATGGCATTTATTTCACCTCTCACAATGTCCGAACCCTCAAGTCTTGTAAAACTGTCAAAACTTTTTAACCTGCAGGGTCTCAACAGTATAAAGGTTAACCCCTACCAATAACATAAAAATAAAGGCGTCCGACCGATTTCAGTCATGGCGGCCGATCTCAATTGAGATCAGCCAATTGCGCAGGACATATTATAGTGCACAAGTGTGCGCGCAAACACAAGTGCACACTCTATTCCCTTACTCTCATAATTCGGTGAGACGGCAATCCGACATGACCGATGAGAGATCGGGCGCAGGACCACCGGCTTAACGTGCTTTCCGAGGCACGGGCGTTCAACCGCCAACTTCCTAACTCCGGGCTGAGTAATTTCATTACAGAAAAACTCACACAAATTTTGCCCGACCCCGGATTCGAACCGGGGACCTCCCGGTCCTAACGCAGCACTTGCTACCAATAGACCAACGAGGCAGTTACCAATAACATAATCATTTAATACTCACATTGACCTGAGTTTTCCCGAAGTTGGGTATCCTTCCCACGTGGCCGCTGACCGGGCCGAACCTGGAACATCGCCAAGGGACGGTTATTTTAGCCACCACTCCGTGGACGGTGTGACCTATTCCACTTCGGTACCGTTTGGATTGAGTGATCAATCTTTGGGATGATGCGTAGCTTACGTAATCGTCCTAATTTGGACTTATCGTTTCGTTTGTTATTGTCTCTTAAATAACGTCAACTTGACAGTATTTTACCACTCAAACTTGGTAAACTCAGTTTACACCAAATCCTGTTCATACTTACCTACGTTACTTACTACATTTCAGTGTAAAAATAAGCGAATATTATTTTTTACTGTGTAATATTTTTTTTAATTATACATTCCTGTTATCAAAATGTTAGTACTCTACTGATTACGTAATATTATATCCCTTAATGTAATGTATTTTCTCCCACAGTTGTTGACTATTAATATTTTTGTAATGTGTATACCTTTGTGAAAAGAAAACAAAATATATTTGAATTTGAATTTGAATTTCCGTACATATAATACTTTAACTCATTCTTGCAACACAGATTCTATTATAATATATGCTTAGGTACAGTATGAACTTACCCGTTTTGTGCCATTTTTCTTTATTTACAGAAACAGTCTCATCCAGTCGTCGAAGTCGGCTTCTGAAATGAGAAAACCATCCGTAAAGATCACAGTTTTACCAAACAACTCAGGTATCGCTAAGACATCGAACATCATTAAATAATTACTGTGTAAACAACAATATTATTAAATCAAACTATGATATTTTATTAGATTCATTGCACATGGAAGTAATTGTAACTTAAATTGCTCGCTTAAAGAGGCACCATGATGTCCATATACTCTAATTTTACCACCTGTAACTCATCGTGATAAGCAATAAATGATTTGGATTGAAGTAATAGTCGACAATTGGCATAAAAAGGTTCATTATTAGCCGTTACCATAACTTTCTTTATTGAATTTTTAGCTATAGTAGCAAATTGCTGCATAAGCTAATGATGCTTCAAATTATATTTTTTTTTTTCTTTAAATTATAATAAATTATCGCGAGTTACTTACTAGGCTATCAACACTAAAAAGCGGTTTATTTTCGCTTGGAAGTTTAATATTTGTGACCAAGACCAAAAATAAACAGGAAATACCTCAGCTCTGAGGCCATTGCTTAAGAGAAAATGGAAAAATCGGAGTAATACCTGATCGTTGCATGAAATAAGAGCAATATGTTACAAGGTCAGATGTTCGAGCTAGACCTATTTATGTGCATTCAAAGAACATGTGTTCGTTTTCACCTAGACTAAGGATGTTTACGCTAAAATATGTATGTTGAGGTTAACAGTATGGAGAATATGATACCTGAGTGTAAGTTATAATAATATAAATATCAACAGAATATTTAATACTTTGAAAAACGGAAAAAAAACCATTGTGCGGGAAAAAAATCGATGGCTCCAATAAAGCTGTTGGTTTGTTTAATAAAAACACGTCTGGGCGCGATTCCTGGAAGGCCGGGTGTTCAAATCTCCGGTTAACAATGTAGCAATTGATTTTTTTCCGTTTTACAAAATATTAAACAGCTAGTACAAGCTTTACCACTAAAATTAACAGAATATTTGATATAGAATTTGAAAAATGTACGTAGACATATTGCACAGCAACAGCACAGAACATGAAACGCTGTCTTCTTCTTCTTATCGTATGGTTGATGAACAACTTGGTGTCAGAGTTTAAGCCGCCCGTAGGCCTCTGACATGGCTTCAGACACTGTTGAAAAATTTCTCAGGTGTGCTGGTTTCCTCACGATGTTTTCCTTCAC
The DNA here is from genome assembly GCA_039566165.1 of Maruca vitrata. NCBI lineage: Eukaryota > Metazoa > Arthropoda > Insecta > Lepidoptera > Crambidae > Maruca > Maruca vitrata. The sequence goes on from CM076932.1 coordinate 8,905,649, forward strand.
CGTTAAAGCGTCGAATGATGGTACATATGAATTTCAAATTTGAAAAACACATTGGTACCTGGCGGGGTTTGAACAGGGGACCTCTCGCATGACAAGCAACGACCCTAACCACTCGGCCATCGACGCTGAAAACGCTGTTTCTGTTTTGATTTTATGATAGGTACCTTATTTCAGATATGTTCGAAAAGTTACATAAATTTTATTCTTTGTATAATAATGATATTGTTAACATCTTTCAAAGAAAAACAGGGACGTTGTTTCCCCACGGAAGTCCCGATACAATACTAAGTTGAGGCCTTTTTAGAACGTAAGATTAGTTTAAGTTTTCTCCATTGAGCAATTTTGTGTATTATTACATGTGCTAAATGAACTTTTTTATTATTTATGGCTATATTATAATACATAATTATTTGAATGTTGTGTACACCTATAAATATTGGCTTATATACTGGATAAATTACCATATAATGTATCTTCTGTGTCTGTATACACCGTGAAATTTTAGTGGTTGTTTTCCCGCAGTAAAATGATTCTATCTAAGTAGTACAATAGATTTGTGCAGTTCTTTTTTGTGAAAATCAATAAATGCCGGTTTTACGAAAGGTTTAACCGAAACTCGAAAGCAGGTTCGAATCACTTTATGACTTAGGGTGGCGAGCTTCTTCAGCTTTAAGCATCGATTTCATGCGGCAAGCAGTATCTGAATACGTCACATCTTCAAAAACAACGATAGCTTCTCTCGTTTTCGAGTTGGAAAATTATTATTCTGAAAAATCGAAAAAAAAAATTTTTTTTTTCGAGGAATAATTTGCATGATTCGATAGTATTACTAAAGGCAAATCGTTCTGCCACGGGAAAACAACCACTAAAATTTCACGGTGTATAGGTGTACCTTTGACTAAATAAATAAGTTAATAGTTGCATTCACAAAGTAGCACTCAAATACCTAAAATATGCAACATTAAATCATGTGACAGCATTCAAATCAACAAAAAGCTATTTCCAACGCCCGAGCTAGTTCGAATTAGTCTCAAATACTAAAATAGCTGTGTTTATGATGCCAGGCATGGCATGTGGAAATACGTCCGTTATTATATTTTGGCACTCTCAATATAATGCGGGACGGACGCCAATGCTAAAGATAGTCTAACTGCGCTTTTCGTACCAATGACTATGATGAATTGTCTTGTTTCAGCCTGAGAATTATGCTTTACTCGTCCTGAGTACTATGATAGCAGAGCATTTTCAGGCTTCGGGCACCCTCTAGAATGCATACATACATACATAAAATCACGCCTTTTTCCCAGAGGGGTAGGCAGAGATCACTTCCAGCGATCCACTTTTCACCTCTGTGGGAAACGTGTCGTGACGGGTTGTGGACCACGTCGCCGCCATTCTGCCTAGTGCATTGTTTTAACAAGGTCATTGCGTTTCCACGAGTAGCAAGGATATATGACGGGGGAGGAAGGATACTATCGCCTCAGATGATTTGGACTGAGTCGATAGTAGCTCGAGGAGCCAGGGTCGCTTACCCGTATACCGTTTACCAACCACCGGTCAGATAGATGTGACTGGTATCCCCTGACTTAATGCCCCGTAAGAATTTTACGCTGCTTTGTCCACCCTTGCGAAGAACAATCGTCGGTTCAAATTCCTTAGTACCTAGGTTGTGCAAAGCTTTTAATTAAATCAATTTCGGAAATCATAAGGAATATAACCATAAGCTGCTATCTAAAAATTACTTTGTTGTTTATTTTTTAACTTTGTGAGGGAGAATATAATTACCTATGTAGCTTTTTATACTTTAGCTTACTGTCCCGTTTTGTGCTAGTGGATCTTCTAATATAGATTACTAGGGATAGCCAAACTATATAACTAATCCATTAGCATTCTCTCAATACTAAACCAAAATGCTCTGGAGTAACGTATCCTTGCATACAAGTATATTACCGATATAGGATTCTGATCTGAGAACCTATCAAACATTTCGTATGAACTTTGTATTAAAATTTACAAATCACCATCATTGCAAAACCATTTACCTATTTCATGAATACAAAGAATAATGAATTTAGTTTATTATTTTAGGATGTGTAAATATGTTTTGAAACAAAATTGAAGCCGTATAGCAACTTTACCAAATAAACAATTATTCTATTTTATTATATTCTATAGCCGGCTTAGGTTAGTCACAGAATATTTGGCTAAGAGACCATAAGACGCAGAATAACAAATCACTTTGGTGATTCATGTGTTACGTCAAATGCATCCAAATACCTAATAAAATACATTCTGACCACGTCACAAGAAAATCGACCAGTTGAATTGAGCATTTTCGAGCGAAAAGCTCGATTTCGAAAGGTAAAACTTTTATTTTAAAAACCAGACGTAAACATCCGACCGGAATGCATATTGCAGACGTGAATAGACGTCTCTCACCTGTTTGGGCACGTCAGCACTCGGCCAGCGTTGTGGCGTCGTGGCAGTAGAAGACTAGGTCAGAGTCGCATGACGCCGCCAAACGGCGATAAGGTACACCCCGGCGTTTTAGTCGGTCAACCCCCTGGGCATTGCACACCGCCCGCGGCTAGCATTTACCATCTCCTAGCTAGCCGCTGAGGAGTCCGACACACCACTGGGAGAGAACCCCCTATCCCACTGACGGTGCGAAAAGCATTTCACCGCGACAAAAAAAAAGTACTCGGCCAGGGTACGGCCAGGGGAAAGTATCTAGTTAGACTCTAGTGTGGGGTAGAGCACGGCTTTCAAGGGAGTCCAAAGTATGAATTTATGCTTTAAAAATCTATCCATACTCACAAACATAAGGGTGTAACTAGTATGAGGCAGCGTATACGGTATGAAAAATAGTGCAAAATACACCGTGAAATTTTAGTGGTTGTTTTCTCGTAGCAAAACCTTTAGTAGTACTACCACTTGATGCTAGTTATTACTTCAAAAAAAAAATATTATTTTATAAAAAACCATCCTAATCCAAATCATAAGAAGCGATCGTTCTTTTACAATATGTGTCGTAATTAGGTATTGCTTGCCGTATGAAATCGATGATTAAAGCTAAAAAAGCTTTACGCCCTAAGTAATAAAGGTTCGAGCGCGCTTTCGAGTTTCGTTTTTTTACCTTCGTAACACTGGTATTTATTGATTTGAATAAAAATATGCACAAATCTATTTTACTACTATGATAGAATCATTTTCAAGCGCTAGGGATGCGCATGATCAATAGTCCCATAGGAATGTCCAATTTATACACACATAGCATGCACCATAACAACTCGTCCACACGAATCTCAGTCTGTTCAACGCGTATTAATTTGATTGCGCCAAGGCTAATAAACAACCGACCGATTTGCTGCAACGATTAACACGTCTCGTTCGCTAAACGACCTCCAGTTTTTCTGCCGTTCGACACGATTACTCACTATCCCGGAATTCGGTTAAACATCTGTCCATGTATGCATTTTACCGTGCATTTATATAAAGTATAGTCATGATCGTTATTTCTGAATTGATTACCTCGAATACTTTTTTAATTCATTTCATTTGCACACTGCCATCAGTGGGGCTACCATGAGTTTAAAACTTACGCGCTCGATATCGCCAACGTAAATATGTCTATGAAAAACTTGTACAGCGCCGCCTGGTGGTTACGCGAAGAACTACAATCGGCCATATGAAAAAAACAACTCGATAGGTTTTTAACGTACGTAAGTTTACGATAGCCAACTCATGGTAAGCCCTCAGGAGATGCGCATCACTACATCGTATAAAACAAAGTCGCTTCCCGCGTCTGTCTGCCCCTATGTATGCTTAAATCTTTGAAACCACACAACGGATTTTGATGCGATTTTTTTAATAGATAAAGGGATTTAAGAGGTTTTTACTTTTTATGTATACTGATAATATAAAGTTGAAGAGTTTGTACATTTTTATTTGTCTGTTTGAACGCGCTAATCTCAGGAACTACTGGTTCGATTTGAAAAATCTTTTGCGTTGTATAGACCATTTATCGAGGAAGGCTTTAGGCTATATAACATCACGCTGCGACCAATAGGAGCAAAGATAAAGTGGAAAATGTGTAAAAACGGGGAAACGCGAACGAAGTCGCTGGCACAGCTAGTATATAATGTACCTGAAGCGAAGCGAGGTCGGGTCACTTGTAGTGTATAAAACTGTTGGGTATTTTCCTAACTGACTACGATAATGGCTTGGAGTAGCCTTGTCATCATCACTGGTTTTGCAGAGGAGCGGATGGCTCTCACCCCTAATCCTGTTAACTCAAACATTCAATGCTTCAATGTCCAATCACAACCTATTGAAGCAAAACCGACACATTGTCTCTAACACTGATTAATATCTATCGAATAATTACGCGTTAAACTGTAATCAAGTTTAACAATATATTGATTGTTATACCTAATGGTCCGGTGTTAGGTATTTACACATTTACGGTAACATAGATAAATATGCTACGGTAATTGTGTATATTTCGTTCGAAATATGTTAATATTGTGTAAACATGGTTAATTAATATAAAGTTGGATTATATACATATCTAAAACTCAACTTTATTTTCAGCTCACTATGTGCACCACACATAAGACTTAAAGTGATCAAAGTTACCGATTTCAAAAAATGATGTGTACCTGTATCTATTTTTTTTCGAATATACGATGATGGCTTGGAGTAGCCTCGTCATCATCACCGGACTTGCGGGGGAGCGGACGGCTCTCACCCCTAACTCATTGGCAGTTATAATATAAAAAAGTATCAAGAAAGCAAAGTAACAGATCATTTCAACTATGCATCATCTAATCTAAATCTCTCACATAAACACTCAATCCCCTTAACCTGCGCGCGCGCAGTCTAAATCTGAATAGTGATGGCGGCGGTGACGTCACGCGTTACTCAGCGCTGCGTAATCGCACAAATCACGAATTCACGATGCACTCGCTGGGTTCTCGATACGAGTTAGCATGTGATAATTGTTCATTTGTACTATTATCGAACTCTACTTGACTGGCTCGGTGGAACAGTGGTTAGTGACCCTGGCCGGCGGTTCGATTCATGGGTTCGATTCCCACTCGGGACAAAATTTGTGTGATGAACATCGGTGTTTGTTGCGTGTCTGGGTTGATTATGTATTTATAAATATCTATGTATCTATATCAGTCTCTGACGCCCATAGTACAAGCTCTGCTTAGTTTGGGATCAGATGACCATGTGTGGAAATATCCCAGATATTTGTTATTTTTATTAATTTACTCCAATTTCATAAACAGAAACATCTAAGTGCATATTCCTCGTGCTATTTATCTCTGAAATATTAAGCGGGAGACGAGTGCTCAAAATCTATAAGACCCAGTTTCACACTAATTCCATCAAGAGGTCAGGGTCATTAAACAGGGTCTACTGTTTCCTGTAACAACCCCGACCCTCTTTGGCTTCTTTGACCACACATCCCGATGAGACGGGGAGTCCATAGAGTATCTAGTTGTGCAAGGTAATGTGGTAGGCATCAGGGCTTGAAGAACATCTCCAATGAGGTGGATCTACCAGATCAACGAGAGGAATAGCAGCGTGCAGCAAAGCGGGTCATACAAAAACGTTCATAATGGCCTTGACCACTTCGAAAAGAGTTCACCAAAGTTGAAGAAGAATTTATATCTAGAGCACTGCTGATGGAAAAGTACCATGGGTAAATCGCGCCAGTATCCTATATCCTGTTTGGTATCTGACATAATATTTTCAAAAGATTTCTTCAGTCCCAAAAAGGGAAAAATTGCTTTTATTTTTTCTCAATTGTTGATGTAGACAGATATCTACCTCTACGCTGAAAGGCACTACCAAAAAGCTGAAAGCGTCTACGGCATTAGCTTCTTCGCTTTAGTTTCGCTCTCGCTTCTACGCTTTCGGAATACATTTTTAACATTTAGATACCTCATAAGTGGACTTTTACAATATACTTCATCAGTTTTTGACGGGTCGGTAAGGTGATTAAATTCTTAAATTCATTTGAGCCTTTGTTGACAAATAAATTAAAATTGAAAGTGCATGCTCGCATGTATGCAAAACCACAAAAACATAAAATAATGACAAAACCAACCCGTCATTGTGATAATCGCTCGCAATAGGTCTATAGCCCTAACTAACCATTGATTTATTGTTACGCACTACGTTGATATGACTATGACTATGACTATTTCCCAATAAATCTAAGTACTAATCTAGATGTATGATTGCATGGGGTCAGTACCATCCATCATCGTCGCTTGATCATAACTAACTTGTATTCAACTTAGTCACCTTGACATAAATTGCAATGTCGGTTACCAGTTATGATATCAAAACATTACAAAGCTTTAACATCGATTTTTCATGTGGATAGACTACACCTTCACTTTCGAAGGTTGTAATTCCCAAAAGTTTCCCGTAAAATCAGCTTTTACAAAAATACCTACTTCAACCAGAAATGGTAAGCACATCCTAAGGACAATGTTATGGTAGGTAATGTAAAGTAAAGTAAAGTAAAAAGATGTTTCTTTTCTCTCACAAATAGGTTACCGAGTGCTTAGTCTAGGTGAGTACAATTTGTATCATATGAAACCCGAATGTGAGAGACTGGTGCTTGAAAAATGCCTTCAGTCATGTAGAGCCTATGCTGTCATAGGCTCTATAAGTCTGATGGCATTACTTTAGATTTGATTAGAGACAGAAGGAAATAACGGACTAAGTGTAATTCTTATATGCACTTACTGTTCATTATTGGATCGCACTTGTTATTTAAGTAGAATGTGCACTTCCTCAAAACATAGTACTTTCTTTCCTAGCGACTGCAGGTTTCCTACTTAACTGTACTTTAAAGCATTTCCCTTGATCTAGTTTTCCGTCAAGCGCTAAGCAACAGTTTTGTCAATATTGAAATTTATTATTTAATTTCTATTGTATCTACAATAGTCATCTACAATACTCAATTTTAAAATAGAAATTGAATAAATAAATTCATAGATTTATGGTTTTACCGCTCTGTTTTAATATTTCGATAGCGAAATCATTTTCGTAGAGTAGATTTTCGTGTATTCAGTAACATTATTTGCATTTTTCACGGTCGGGTAAAGAAGAACAAGTCACAGGGCTCAAGCTTTCAATCAATACAAATGTGATGTGATATATAGCTAACTAACACAAACAGACCGATTTCGTGTTTGTACTCAATCTAAAAATTACTAGTAGTAAAAATTTATTTATTCATCATAATTTTACTAACTTACACAGAAAAAACTAATTTTCGTATTATATTCCAATATCTTTAGTTAAATGAATGTTACTTTTCTGTTTTAGAATAACCTGCCTTAAAAATAAAATATCCCCATTTCTTCAATAGGGTAATTTTATCTTGGTCTAAATATCCCTGGTTATTACCAGGGATATTTAGACCAAGATAAAATGACACGTAGACATAAGGACCTTGGACAACACATAACAATTCACACTCACACACATTTTCAGTCAGCCTCCTTGTCTCAGTAATATGAACTGCAGAAAACATTTATTTTCACCACGAAATACCTAGTCTCGGTAAAGAAGTGTATTTTTGGAACGTCCCAGAATTTTAATATGCCTACGAACTTCTCATTTGTTATCTTACGGAAAGATAAATAATATTCGTTCTTTAAGTACTCTCACATTAATAAGATTTATGTCATTTGGTTTTTTAAAGTATCTACTAAATAATAAATCTGTCTACCAGTTTTTTAAATGGATAGTTGAGGTAATATTTCCATGATACCATATTTTTAGAATACAACGTCAATTAAATTACTTAACTGTTTCATAATTTCCTAAAGTTTTGAAATTCTTCACCATACGGTCACGGCAATGAAAGTTCATGTCCTTATATGAAAAGCTCTCGATAAATTAGCAAAAGCTTCCTAGCTTTACTAGCTTTTTAACTTTCTAACTAATCCTTCAAAGACCTTTCTTTCAACTACTAATTTGGGTCACAGTACCTATTAATCCCTTCTCATTATACAATGCTAAACTTTTCAATAAAAGCTTAACTTATACGCATTAATAAACTTTATATATTTCCTCGTAAAGGTGGACCACAAACTTTTTGTTTTCTAAATATTACGATGAGAATTTATTCAAATAAAACATAAACATAACTATCTTTGTTAAATAAAACATTCATATAACATGTCAAAAATATTCTTGGCTTTCAAAATTTATTCAACTCTAAAAGCACAACTTTTTGCAATGTGTAAACAATGTTATCTTAATTAAAATTTAAGTACCGTACTGCCTAAATAATGTTTGGAATGGAATTAAAAATCTTTATTAATCTTAAATTTCTCTCTCACTTTTTATTTAATTTTACCCTTTTATTATTGGTCGAGCCTAGACTAGTCCTATTTTACTTGCTTCTGTAGTCTATGCTAATCAATTAAAAACAAAACCAACTCACCAATCGCCAAATCGCAAAATCCAAACTCAAATCGTCACTGCACTAAAACGGAATTTGAAATTCGAATAATACGGGATGGGTCGGAAACGCGCGCGTACGCCGTTCGTTCGTTCGAGGCGGCGCGGGCAACGCAGTGAGCACGGGTAGGGATGTTAGGGATATCGATGTGACGTCACGTTGTTTTGTGCCAGTGCTTTCTTTCAGACAGTTTTTTTTTCGCAATTGTGATTCATAATGAGAAGAGTACTAGCAATAGTGTTGGCAGAATGTCTTGTAGGGTTGGATTTATTGTGGTTGAATTTTGTCTTTTACAGAATGATACCGGAAAATTAAATATAGGTAGAGTTTGTGTTGTTACGTATTACCTACTGATTACTAATTATTCTCACTTACTCTACTATTAATTGGAAACGGGAAGTATACTAAGAAAAGCACCTACCTATCTACAGGTAGGAACATATACGATAGGTACTATGAATTTTGATGTATGTACCTACCGTTAAAAAGAAGTGCAACTGCAAAGATTAAAAGCATAGTCCATGCTTATAATCTTTTTATGAAAATGTTACATTTTTAAAGTAAATGTAGGTTTTCATTATTGCTTAATTAAATTTTAGAAAGCTGTTTACCCCTGCTCTGTGGACGTTATCAATAAAAATTTTCTGTCAAATGAATACAATTAGGTATTTGAACATTTACTAGTGTGATAGATATCAGAATCAACAGTGGATACATAAATAAACCGCCCAGATAATATTTAATAAATCACCCAGACACGGCACAAACACCGATGTTCGTCACACAAATATTTCTCCCTGGTGGGAATCGAACCCACGACTCTTGCAACCGCAGGTAGTGAATCTGGGTCACTACTCACTGTTCCACCGAGCCAGTCAGACAGTTATCTATCGACAGACCTGACACCCCTACCGATGTAGTATAATTTCGGCTCTGCGCTACGGATTGTTCTTTCTCATAATAATCACGTGACGACAAGGTATTCAGGGCATTTCAGGGCTCAGAGTTTGCGTTTCGTTCGTTGGGCAAGCGGTCCCATTCCGACTTAACACGTACAGACGATAATTAATAGGAACGGTGCGAGATTGGTGCAGGGATGGTCAACGTTTTTGTTTTAGTTTAGATAGCAATAGACAACCTAGACGAAATATGGCTTAAGGCGTAAATACTTGATAGTAGTGAGTAAATAGACTTATATTAAACTGATAAAGTTTAATGAGGGTGTGAGGCCTGATGACTTGAAATAGAAGCTCTTTTTGCTTATTGTAGGCGTCAGTCTCCCACAATATTGAAACTGTTAACCCTACAAATACTATATTTGCTTTGGCTTATGATACTTAAGTAAATTTAAAAATATCAAATTAGGTATTGCATGGAAGTCTAAGAACTTCACTTTACCTAAGTACTCCAATTTCTAAAATTTAGTCTGTAAGACTGTAATGTAAGACTTACCTGGTAGACTGAGTGTCAGTACGTTTCTTAGCTCGTCGTAGTATAAAAACTTTGTAGCATCGTGACAAGGGGAAATTATTAAAATTAACAAGTGCGACCGAACGGAAATGCCTTGGAACCTCGCCCGCTGTTGAATCATGCTGCGCCCGCGCACCTGACGCCGACCTTCGTGGATTATGACAAGATCTAAATGTTTTGTAATAGTTTCGTACCGTCAACTTTGGCCCGACTCTTTTTACATGCATACATACATAAAATCACGCCTTTTTCCCAGAGGGGTAGGCAGAGATCACTTCCTGCTATGTGCTACGGTCCTGGCACACCACTTTCGCTTCATCCACATCCATTACCCTGTTCATGCATGCTCGTCGATTACGGGTACTTTTGATTTGACTCTTTTTGACCTGCTTAAAATCTTTTTTGAGCGCTCTCCTCACCCTGGAAAAAAGACCAAAGTAATCCATCACTTCTAAGCTATTGTTGAGAATAATGTACCGTACCCAATGGTCAGATATAATTTTGTTAATAAAAATCATTTTTACATATTCGCCCTCGCACTACTTCGGTATATTAAACCTAGTAGGTAAATGTAATGTGAATACAAAGTAAGCCTCCTCTTGAGTAACTGTACCTATTCAAAAAACTACATCAAAGTTCATTTGTTGAGTATTATAAAAGATATAATTATGCTTAGATAGGTACATACAGAAAGCGGGATTGTCTTTGTTTTATACTATGTATTGATTTTGCAAGTGAAGTCAGGTTTAATTTGAACTTTATTACCGCCCCTACTTTGTAGCCGCAGCCACACGCCCGTGGCCTTAATATGTTGACTCCTTCAGAGAACAAGCCATAATATTGACAAAGCCCTGAAGATAACGTCTGCTCAATTTATCAACCTCACTGAAAACTTAAAAATTTTAACCAGATGATTAACGGCTTCCAAAATCACACATTTCAATCCACACGTCCCCAGCAATAAAATATATTAAAAACTAATCCAGTGAAATTCCAAAAAGTCGAAGGAAACGGGTCTAGCCGTAAAATAGCTTGGTCGTAAACGAAAACATGTAAACAGTGTCGGCCTCGCGCCAAAAATAACGTTCATATTTCGGAATATTCCCTCACCGACCGTTTTCACTCGATACACCAACATTTTGCAATCTTAACTGATGGTGGAGATAGGTGAGACATGATATAAGTATTAGCTTTCTAGCGCTAGCTAGCATAAATGACCTAAATCTATAGATACGGCCTTTGCTTATCCTGATACTCGTACAGAAGGTTGATCCTGTAATTTCAGTTAAGCAAGTAGCGTATTTATTTATTTATTTATTTATTTATTTATTTTAGGAAGATCAGGATTTACATTATTCACATAGGATAATAATAATAACAATTAAGAAATCACTTATAGATCCTCACAGATAAAAATTTTGTACATAAAAGAATAACAACAGTTAAGAGCACATTCAAAGTCACATTGTAATTTTACCTACACATAACAAAAATAAAAAAAAAATAAAAAAAAAAACATAACAAAAATCCGATTATGATTATTGCGATGCAAAGAACCGCCTGCCCATAAGCCGTCCAACCGTTGGTACGCTAGTGTTGAAGAGATCTAGGTCGAGTTCTTTACTTAGCTTGTTAAACCCGTCGCACACACGCCATAAATAATTATTCTGCCTATAATTGGTGTTCACCTTCGGAAGCGGATTTGAACCAGAACAATATTTAATTACTTTACATTAAGGCTAGAAATAACGGGCATGCTTAAAAAGCTTTTCGTGTCCCGATATACCACACGACACCTATCGGTATCTACGTAGGTATAAGATACCAATTTTTTCAACTCTGAACTACCTTTAAAAATAGAACAACATCCTCTACATAGATCTAATGTATGTATGTTCCTCCATTTACTCGTAAATAAAAATTTTACTAAGTGCCCATTTATTAATAACCGAGCCTCGTTGTTAGCAAAAAATATTTTACACATAGGCGATACAACAATAAAAATATCTTCACAATGTATTTAAAAAGAAATTGATAACAATTTTGTAAGAAAGGGGTTCCCCTGCGTATAACGTATCTATTTTAATGAATTATTATTGTTATATCAACCCTATTGTGTGGCCTATTATTTTGCGTCTTTGTCAGAAATTAGTCATCATTTTGAAAACATATTAATAAAAAAAGGTGTCTTTAAAACAATACTGATAAACGATCTAAGTGTTAAAACCTGCAATTATCTCTAGTCGAAGGCTATTGGTATAAAAGCTTATGGTAACTGCCTACCTGGGAGTGGGATCATTAGGATAACTATTTTGTAAGATAACATTATTCTAAAAATCCCTTGAAAAACAGAAATATCATTAGAAAGGTGCAGGATTTGTGGCTGGATAAAAGAACTTTAATAAAAACAATAAAATGAAATAATCATTAAAATATCTACCTATGTTAGATTCATCATCATCATCATCATCAGCCCATTTCTGTCCACTGCTGGACATAGGCCTCTCCAAATGCACGCCACTTCTCTCTATCCTCGGCCACTCGCATCCAGCTCCTACCAGCCGTCCTGCGCAGATCGTCACTCCACCTGGCCTGCGGGCGTCCTACACTACGTTTGCCGAGACGCGGTATCCACTCCAGAATCCGTCTACCCCAACGGTTGTCGGTTCTACGGCTGATGTGGCCAGCCCACTGCCACTTCAACTTGCTAATGCGATGAGCTATGTCGATGACTTTGGTTCTCTGACGGATCGCCTCATTCCTGATTCGATCCCGCAGAGAAACACCGAGCATAGCTCTTTCCATAGCCCGCTGAGCGACTTTTAACTTGTGGACCAGCCGTGCCGTCAGTCTATGTCCGTCCGTCTATGTTAGATTAAATGACATTATAACAGGAATACCTGGAAGTGATACCATAACAAATTCCTATCTAATTATTTACCTATATATTTACGGATGTCGGCACTTCCTATTATAGGAGTGTGTGATATTAGGTTTCAGATATATTTGCAATTGTATATCCATTCACATAATTAATTGCATAATTCTGTGGTATATGTAATCTTAGGTACCACCTACTAGGATTTTTTTTAATATTCTTCATTATGTACACTCAAAAAGTCAAAATATACTTAATTTATTACAGACAGAAGAAACTGTAATGTAACAATGTCATCCGGATCATCATGTGGTCAGACAAAGCGATCCCCTGGTCTATTTTAACGTGTGGATCGCCTCGACTTTGGCCCTCACATTTCAGTCATGCCTCGTCTCCCGCCTATTCTGATCGGCATCCTTCACTTGTTTCTAAGACGCCGACAAACAACTGTTTATTATACGAGTTATTGAATAGCATTTACTTTTCTCTCTTTTAATAGGTAGGTGCTCACTGTACATTTACATTAAGTACCAGTTTTTTCGCCTTAACGTGTCTATGGGCTGACTAAAAAAAGTAAAAAAAAGTAATTTAACTGGTCTTCCCGTTCAATAAATAGCTACGCTGCCAGGCCCATAACAAAGTTAAAGTCTCTTATATGTATCTTTTTTATTAACGTAGACCTCTTTCTTATACGCAGAAGCCTCATTTTTTTTTAAGTATTCCTACAGCGGAAGTAGAACAGTTAACTAAACGACACGTGTCCTCGCTTATGAATTAAAATCCAACATACCTACAACAAATTTCAAAGCCCAATTCAGAATCACCTTGTACCTTATGTATTTGTCTCTGGCCATCAACATAACTCGACTGAAAAAAAAATACACATCTCAGTTTCTCTTTGGAATGGTGCCGATGCGCGGGAGTGACTCGGCGCGTATTTATAGTGGCCTGACCAATGCTTGATTGGCCCAAGGCTTACGCGATTCAATATGTTTACAGTAAATATTCATGATAGCGAAGCGTTTCATACGTATTTGTGATAGAGAAAACTCTACTTTATTTATATAGAGTTTTGTTGAAATTTATTCTGAGGCCTTACATAGGTACTAGTTTAGGTTAGGCCCGTGCCCCCGGCAGTGGGATGGGCTGATGATGATGATGACTTTTAGTCATGCCGACTAAAGATGCAAGGACTATAGATAGGTACTGACTAATAGTCTGATACTGTCTCTCTCAACGGTAAGTACTGTCTCTGCCTACAGTATTTAGAGACTGCTGTTGACACTTAGGACCCACAGCCCTCACACAACAGTCGGATACGGAAATTATATGCTCAATCACTGTCAATCGTTAAGTGTCAAGCGTTAGGTACAGTAAGATTCTACACACAGGGTCTACACGCGATATAAGTATTAGCTATATCGCGTGTAGACCCATAAAGACTAATATGTAGCGTTAGGTACAGTTTTCGAAATCATTTTGATATCCGAGACCGTTGGAGGGCACAGAAAGCTATTTTTTTATTAGTATAGAAAAAAAAGTTACATTTCTCCTCACTTTTCTTCATAAAAACATTCTATCCAACCATTCGAAAAGGTACAAGACTGAATTCAAAATCGCTTCCGCTACATCTCTTGCAAGGCAAACCATATTATGTCGTCACCATCATAAAAGCTGTAAGAAGGACAAAAGCTTTAAATACACCAAATTCGCGCTATGAATAATCCCTGCCCGGTATATTTAGCGGGCACAGCTAAACAGTGATGGGCGTAACTCGTGTCAACAGGCTTTGGTGACTACAATTATGATTCACAATTAAAATGTATTAATAGGTGCCATTTTTATTAATTAAAATCATTGGACGTTATAACAAAGGGGCTTGCTAAATCGTGAATCATTGTAAACTTAGGTGGATCAAAGGAATGGTAGGTACTGCTAGCTTTGAGTTTTTTTTTCCATTTTTACTGAATTAAGGTCGTAGCCCACATAATCAACTCGTAAACGGAACGTAAACGTATCAAGTCTGGCTTTAAGTATTATTTGTATGAAACGTGCTACTGCAACGCATAATAATCGGTATCATAACGAATCGGTATCGATACGATACGATGGCATTCCCTTTTCGAGTTGATATGTGTGCTACGATCCAAAGAGGTAAATAGCGTCTTGAGGATTTTAAAATAAAACGAAACACTAGAGGAATAACCTTTATATTCATTTCTGTTTCATAGTTTCACTCTTAACTATGTTCTTAGGGCTAGTTCACACCGCGGGCGGCGCTCCCTTCAATCAAAATATTGTGAAAACAATTTGACAAACACACTAATACAATTTAGAAACAGTTGTAATATGGAACCGACTGCTGCTCTCTTGTTAACGTGAGAAGCTGTTTAATGTGTAGTGAGAACAACCATACATAACAACATTATCGTAAACTAAGCTAAAAAAATAATCATATTGTTTATATTTTAATCTTCACTCTGAGATTACTATTTTCGCTAACTGAATAAAATATCAAATGCCGAATATAAAATTATCTTTCGGCAATAATTTCACAAAAAAAATTGCAGTCGATAAAAATTAACAGATAATGACTATTACAATAGATTACTTGTATGCATGCCGGTTACTATAAGGAACATTTTTTGAACCATAAATTGTATATCTGAATATTATGTACATATTACTAATTTGCACTTATTTTTTGTATATTGCAACTGTTCAATATAAATGGTTACAATAGTTCGTACTATTTAATTTCATATCAGTGGATCTAACGTAACTTCTTTATAACAAGTAGTATTATTACAAATATAATTTACCTTCAAATATGAACGTTTAACAGTTTATTTTTCTTGGTTTCATAGAGCTTCATATTTGTAAATGTGCAATGATAACATACGCGAAGTTAATGAACTGTCGAATAGTTTAACATTTATTGTGAAAACAACGATGATAAGTCCACGAGCTAAGACGTCTCACAAGTAAATATATCGACAATTTGCCAAGTTTCAATTATCATAAAGTATGAATCAATCAAACGTTAACAGATACATATTAATCCGCCCTTATTTATCAACAATACCATTAATAATAATGTTATCCAACCACTTGAACAAGTCAATACATTTACCAATGTGTCTTATTCCTAATTTCCCTTAAGACTTTCATCAAGCACGCAAATGATCATCGCGTGTTCATATAATATGCAATATGTACCATTTCACGTGAACAACGACAAGTTATATACTCGTCAACTTTGGATAACTCCGGTAAATCTCCGAACAATTGTAATCAGGTGGCTTTACATAAAATCGTAGAGTATTCAAAACAGCTCGGTCATAACTGTGGCATGTAGAATTTGTCAAATATTACATTCAAAACTTCAACATTATTTAAAAAACTTACCACATATCATTAATATCATCTAAAAACCCTTTGAATCCTTTTGATCACTATAAAAAGAGGTATTTTTGATACACAATTTTGTGAAGCTTTCTAAAGAGAATTTTTACGAATATAATTTCTAAGTACCGATTCTCAAAGACCTGTATTAAATAAAGGCCGATCGGCCCACGTACGACTTCTGTTACATTAAAAAATATTCTCAATAAATTGTACTATTTACAGAACTCGCATTCGTCTGAATCTTTACATGGTCATTGGTAACAATCATAATAATTGTAAATTGTACAATTCAGAAGCATAAACTTAATTACATATTATATAGCAATAACAAAAATAAAAAAAAACATGTGATGTTTGATTGTCAACAACTCAAAAATCACACAAATAAAATCGAAATAAATCAAGTTTACAAAAAAAACAGAAATACACACATTTATAATCGCTCTCGTACAAAATCGTATTAGTCCACATTTTGTCATAGACAAAAGCTCATAAGTATTATTTATGTAATAAAAAAATAATGATAAAAAATCGAAAACGCTAACTTTCACTAACAGTAATATAAAATGTTTCAACGCAAGATAATATTATCATAATCTGCCAAGTAATAATAATTAAAGCAAAACTTAAGCAAACTACGAAAATCTCAAATATTTAAGCGGGAATTTCAGTAGCAACTTTACTCCTGGGATGTCACACACATCTTAGTTTCAAAGATGTGAGCGATACTAATAAAGTTGTTAAGAAATTCGTGCCCTTAAGTTCACAAACACCATTCCCTTAAAACTACTTAAGAGTTACTTAAAACCGTTTACGATTTCGTACACAAAATATGTCATTTTATTCTTAACCTAGCTAAGTTAGACATTCACAGGTGACCATAGAGATCCCTCGTACGAAGGACCATTCACAGACTGGAAGCTTCAGAGAGTATTATTATTTGATAAATAAATATCCACATAATTTACGCTTTGTATAAATTATTACTTTGATACAATTACCTTTTGCCGAAACTCTTTATTCGAGTTATTTCTATTATTAACTCTTTATCTGACTCTTTACTATAAGACTAAAACGCCAAGAAATCATCACACTTTCTTCATACGTCAAAATTCATCTCATGATTTATCAGCATAGATAAGGACATTATATGAATAAGATTTTTTAATAAGGGAGCCACTGCTCGATAGATTTGCAGCGAAAGGGTTAAAAGTTCGTCCTATAAAATAAAAACACAATAATTATAACACACTCTCTGAATCTTCCTACCTGCAATCTATAAATGACTCGTTTATTTAGGAGATACGTCGGACAGACAACGGACGCGTTCACATCTATCTTAAAACACTTTTAGTTAGCACATCACAGATCATATAAATCAATTCAGCAAAATTGCATGGACTTCCTCATCTGGCAACTGGATAGGAAACAAGATTACTATATTCTATGTATGTTTAAACATATTTATCTGAATATGGGGCACAACCTTTGTAATGACTAAGCCGCTGTACCGTGGCAGTCAAACGACCAATCACGTCAATGCAATCCATGCAATTCCACCAATCAGGCACAACAAGCTAACCGAAATACAGCCTCGCCACGCGTCCGCGACTACAATACAAATACATAAATTATTCGTTAAAACTATTCTAAATTCAATCTTACAACTAGAAAGCTTATCCCATTTGGCTTCTTTCAAGTTGAACCATAATTATGTCTTGTCATTTAAACTACATTTTCGTTTTGTTACAAAATGTCCTAATTTGGTATTGCTGTTACTGAAATTCGTATAGCTTTCCTTATTATTAAAACTTGCTGAACCGATAGTACATAACCTAGTTCATACAAAAGTTGTTATGGACATTCTTCTATGATAAATTATTCAATATGATAAATCATCATGAATAGCTATTGGTATTAAAAGCACTATAATAGGTATATAACTGATAATCCTCTATAACACTTTACATAACTATGTGCAAACATACTGTTTTACAACTTTCTATCTATAAATGTTTCTGAGGAATCCTTCAGTAGAAAGAAAATGTAGTCTTGTCTATACCGGGGTCGATTTCAGTCAAAATGATAAGATCATTTTATATGTAGTTTAAACTCAGTCCCCAAATCTGCTTAAAACCCCTTGAAAACAGTGACAGATAACACATTAGTATCATATTAAACCCATCAGTCATTGTTTCATCGTCTGAGCAATAATGGGCCACAAATCTTGTGTTTTACTCAACAAATACACTAATATCATACACATTATAAATCATTTTGTGAAAAATATTTAAGTGAGATCTCTATGTGTTCTTTAGTTTGTTCTGTCAAAATACTGTCATATCTATAAGGCCTTGTACACAAGGCTACACAAATCTTCTTAACGATTTTAGTTCATGTGACTACCGCCAATTGTAAAGCCTTGTGTACATAGAGCCTGAGTTATATCCTTAAGTGTCTCTACTAGTACAAATAAATACAAGACATGAATTATAAGTTCACCTTTGTTTAAACACGAGCGATCCACGTATTAATTGTTCAGTGTACACTTGTTTCTATAGTTCCAACACTTCACTATTCTCGAACCAATCCAACGAATCACAACACACCTATATTTTCAATTTATTGGAAGACAAAACAAAAACAAATTTTGAATGGAAGACAAAAGCCAATTAATAAATTTCGAACGTAAACAATAAATAGTTTCTTTTCAATAAACTTACAAATGCTATATGGCAAAATATTTCATTAATAATAGGCAAGGAATGAAATTTACTTACAACATATAAAAGAATCTTCAAACAAGAAACCTTGAACATAAATAATAACCGTTTCAACATCAACCATAACTCTGCCAATTAAGTTTAGCTGCCATTTTGATCTATACACATTTAACCTCAAAATATAAGTTTCAAAACTTACTCAAATACCATAACATTACATTTGAATGTATGTGTAAATAAATAATTTTAAGCATGACACAATGGTCAAAATAAAATCGTATACTTTGAAACATTATTCAGTATAATAAGGCGGGTTAGATTAAGCGATTGGACATAGAAAATAATGTCTTATCAAGAAATGACTATTATTATACTTGTTGCATTATAATAAGCCCACTAACTGACTAACATGCCCAGCACAAAACAGCCATTTCAATGAAACACCGGCCACTGTATGGACTGCACATAGAGTACTGTCTGTTAACAGTTGTTTTACACATTACCATCTTTCTATATGTATTATCTGTGAAGGTTTTACCATTTAATGAGAAAGATATCTTCCATCAAAAAAAAAGCAACATAACCTACAAGAAACAATACCACCTAACTGCACTACCACATCGATTCTGAAGTGTGCAATCCTATATCCAATCGCTCAACCCCCCATTATGTACAACACAACAAACAGACAGCAAAACCATCGCTTTATCCACAGCACTTACGTCACTTCTCAGTAACTACGTCACAGTCACAGCACAATCACGAAACAAGCCATCACGGGTGGTATGGTTCGCTCGAGGCCTCAAAAGAAGCCGATCAACTCCTACTCGATGTTGCTCCGGGGGCCGTCGATCGGCATCGTGTGCAACACCTCGTCCAATAGCTGGAGCGCTCTGGCAACACAAAATTATACATACATACATTCACGCCTTTTTCCCAGAGGGGTAGGCAGAGATCACTTCCAGCGATCCACTTTTCACCTCTGTAGGAAACGTGACGTGACGGGTTGTGGACCACGTCGCCGCCATTCTGACTTGTGCATTGTTTTAACAAGGTCATTGCGTTCCCACGAGTAGCAAGGATATATGACGGGGAAGGAAAAGGGGAGGAAGGATACTATCGCCTCGGATGATTTGGACTGAGTCGATAGTAGCTCGAGGAGCCGGGGTCGCTTACCCGTATACCGTTCACCACCCACCGGACAGATAGTTGTGAATGGTATCCCTTGACTTAAACAACACAACACAAAATTAACTCTAAGGAATGGTCGTAGCATACATCATCATCAGCCCATATACGTCACCACTGCTGGGGCACGGGCCTACCGTAAACTAGGGCGGTATGGCTTTAGTTGACCACGCTGTAATAATGCAATTTTATTTTGACTAGAACCTTAGATACAACAGGTTATTTTCAGAATATAAGGCACAACCTAACCTACACATTTCCTGCATACACAGGCGCCTTAATGAAACCTGAGGTTGTTGCAACTAGACACGAAGCGGGACCAACAAAAAGCCCGTCCTCCTCCTCCTCTTAAAATTGGCTTTATAACCCACCGGAGAGTGCACCAAAGGGCAAACAAACAGCCAATCCCATAACTTTATATTTATATGTATTTGTTGCAGTTGGATTGTATAATCCGCCGTATTACATTACGGCTAGCCATTATCAAAAACTGGACCAGTATGTATAACGGCGGAGCAATGATCAGTCGGATTGAATAAGGCTGAATGAAATTGCGCCGGGATGTGTTCGGCGCTACATTCTTTAATACGGCCAGCCGTAATGTCAAAGAGACATTTCAGCTCTTTGACAGTTTTTAGTTCCCATGTATTTAGCACACGCGGCCGCTGCCTGTCATAACAACAACAATGGCGTCGAATATAGAAAGTGGCTATAGATTCTGGTATCAGGCGGAATACATCCAATTTGTTTTTAATTCATCATAGTCACTGTACCCGAAAACGGTTAACAGTCATCATCAATCAAACCGGCCATACCTGTGCAGGTGCACCTCGACCCAGCAGGGCGTCTCCTTGATGCTGGTGCGCGGGTAGTCCGGCCCCCAGCCCTTCACGAACGACAGCCGCACTATGCACAGCCGCCGCAGGTCGTCCACGCCTATGCCCGCCGCTGCTGTTAAACCTACAACAACGACCACGACACATTAAAAAAAAAAGAAATATGAAAAAGTATCCAGTCTCTCTTATGAGTCAATCGGATAAGACGAACGAGTGAATGAGACTGAGGTAGTCGGTGAACGAGTCCGAGTTACTGAGTTTTCGGTCTCGAATTAATGTGTGTTGATAGGTGAGTAAATTTGTACCGATCACACATACCGATTAATCTCGTGAATGATTACGAGGGAATGACTAAGGACGAATGAGTGATTAAAACAGGCGACACTTTACGACGATTAAAGATTACTATTTTTAAATTCTTCCAGTGTAGCTTTTTTTTTCGAATCTACTATCAAAGATATTGGAGCAAGTGTTCGAGTGTATAGTCGAATGCTTACACTTGTTCATGCTGGGGTGCTGCGGCTGTATGTGCCCGGCGACGGCGGCGGCTTGAGCCGCGGCGGCCGCTTGAGCCGTGGCGGCTTGCGTCTGCATCTGTCTGTGGCACTGCCTAAGGTCGAACACCTGGAAGAGATGACACGGTGATCAGTAAAGAATTCTAATAATGATAGATTAATTTATAGAACAGATGAAGAGATGAAGAAGAACTACGTCTATTTACTAACTAATAGAACAGAAGCAGGAGTAATTAGTGACAAGTGAATGACGATTGATAAACTTATATCAAACCGTGTTTTGGACATAGGTATCGAACTCTTTCAAAGTTGTATAATATGATCCACAAGTATCGGATACTTGTCTCTAACATTTAGAAATGGCAGCTATTTATCACATTTATTTTGGTTAAAGTCTATAGTCTTTTTCCGAGTCTTGGAATCTATCTGCCTCACTCCCATACCTACTCATTCCCTCACTCAGTCCCTCGTTCGCTCGCTCGCTTACTCACTTTTTCACACTCTCATTCACCCACTGACTCACGCAGTCAATTCCCCCACGCACTCGTTAATTAATTTAATCATTAATCCATTCATCACGCAGTCGCTCGCTCACCTTGATGCAGGCGGATGGGTCTCGCTTACTCACTTGTTCAAGAGTGACATTCGATCACTGAATCACGCAGTCATTCCCTCACACACTCATTCATTAATATATTCATTCACTCACTCAGTTGCTCGCTCGCTCACTCACTCACTCACCTTGATGCAAGCGGAGGGGTATATCTTATGCACGGCGTCGCCGGGCGCGCGGCCCGCCTCGCGGTCCAGGTAGTACGACTGCACGAACACAGAGTGGTCGGACAGGCAACGAAGCCAAACGTCGCCTTCGCCGCGAAGGTCCAACTGAACGCCTTTCCCAATGTGCAGTCTATAAGTAAAGAAAAAAAACGCGGCATGAAAACGGTGAAGGAAACATCTTGTTGAAACCCGCACACTACAAAGAAATTCTTAGGTTGTGTGTAGTCAACCAAACCGTATTTGGCCAATGAGGTTGACTAAGATCTTATCGCCCTAGTTTAGGGTAGGCCCGTGCCCCAGCAGTGGGGACGTATATGGGCTCACTCCACGCGACACAATTAAGCGAAATGTCATGTCCACTGTGACCGGAAATAGTCTATTTGACAAGTTAAATGTAAAGACTACGACCGATCATTTCTGCCCACGATTATTCAGAGGCGACTGTGTGACGTCACGGTTTACATATCGCCATAATCATCATATTTTCGCGATTAAGAATTAAAAACCACATATTACCTCGCTCTCTCGCTCTGTTCTGTTCTGTGCACGTTGCTAAGAGCGCCAAGACAGAACCGGTTGCCGCCCGACGGATCCACGTACCCATCCACCTAGAAAACATAATGTATTAATAAAAACATATTCAGATATAAACTGTTTTGTTTTCGACATTCCTATAAGTGTCTACACACAAATGACACGTCATTTGCCGGTATGCATTTTTCGCATATGAAAATTCCACTAGGTGGCAAGAAGTAGATATAAACATGTATGTCAATGTCACGTCATAAATAACCAATCAAGCTGCAGTTGGACCACACGCCTACATAATGCCATCTATTGAATTTCTCATACGTGAAAGCCCTCATTGCTGCGAACGGACATCTTCATAGTTATTTCTTATAACTTTTGTATTAACAAATTAATAGAAACACATCAAAATGCTTACCGTCACGTTAGGTCTGCTAGATGGGACCTTGAACGTCTCCCCGACCTGAGTGTCCAGCTCAAAGTACGCCACAGAGCACCAATACTCGGGCGCTGGCTGACTCGACAAAAGACCACCGGGGTTCCCATTATCTGTATGGAGTATTTAAACCTTGTTTAGGTAATGGTTCAGGACAAATTTGAGTGTCATAATGACATTTTTTAAACTGTCATGGTTACACACATTAGAAAACTGATGTTGTTTTGTTTTTCAGTTTTCTAATGTCATAATGACAGACGAAAATCCGTCAAGATTTTTTAAATCAAATCCTAATATGACACTAGCAGCCAATGACGATATCTTTATTTATAACTATACCAGAGCCGCTCTAAGTTGACTGATTTGACACATGTCAGACTGACTGCTCTAGTGAGGGACAACGGTAAAATTGCCGAAGTATATAAGTAACAGTTATTTCCACTTTAGAACCAAGAAAGGTCTAAATATGTATAACCAATTTTTATTAAAAAAATAATTCACATCCAGAAGATAGAATTGAAGTTTCTTATTTAAAAATATATTTATTTTTAAAATACAATACTTATTAAATCCTTTGTCCTATTTAAAAAAATTACCTGGTGAGTACCCTCTACGTCACTATGAAAACGTGTCAAACGGCGTAACCTCGTAAAAGCGTAATACAGAGTGGAAATTTTACGTTTTCTTTTATAATTCAATTATTTTAGGTAATAAAAGACAAATAATTCGATAATTAGGTGCATTTAACCTTTTGAAATAACGTCTTATTTTTAAAAATTGTTATTTATAATTCGCTAAATATGTTCCTCTTAACAAGGATAAATGCAAAATATAAAATAAAAAGTGTCAAATCAGTCATCTAAGAGCGCCTTCGCTTCGCTTCGGGTGATTATACATAAAAACTTTCTGAAATCCCTCTATCTATTTATAAAATAACCGCATCAAAATCCGTTGTGTAGTTTTAAAGATTTAAGCATGCATAAGAACAGACAGACGCGTGAAGTGACTTTGCTTTAAGTATGTAGTGATAAAAACTCATATCAAAAAATCTAGAGGAAGACAAAAAAATTAGTATGTTTGAGAAAATAACGGAGATAAGAGTACACAGTACACACTACTGTACATACACAGATGTGTCGGAAGCAGAATTATTAAGAAGTGAGATAACAGATAAAAAATTAATAAAATTCTTTGGGAAATGAATAGAAAGAAATAAAGACAACGATAAAACGAGATAGAATAGACAAAAAACTAAAAAGTACTTACAGTAATGATGATGTATGGCGGGCGCATCTAAGGGTGCGGGCGGCGCGGGCGGCGGCGCCAGACTCTGGGTATAAGTTAGAGTATTGTTTCCCGTCCATGTGCCTGCAAACACAAAACCGTTTAAAATGCCTGTAGTAAATACTGGTTTAATGCTTCGATAAAAATCATACAGCCAAATCTTTAATGAGTTTACACTAGCACACACACACACACACACCCATCGCAACATTCACTCTTTAAAATGCCTGCTATAGCCTGACAACCTACGCGGTGGATATTTTAGGAATTAAGGCTGACGATGTGAAATTCTTGAGGAAAGCGTTTGACACTGTATAAAAGCCTATTCTTGTCAGCAAATGCTATTAGAGGAAATTATTGGAAACTATCGAGGCCTCAGTCTATTCCAATGTCATCTTAGTGACAGGATACTGTGAATATTATACATAACAATAATTGATCTTTTTTGGTGTAATCTTGCGTACTTCAAGGATGTGGGCTAGGTCAAAAATATTTTATAATTTTAATGACACAAACGCAACATCACTTAGAAGAATTAAGAAATAATTATTGTTCAATACAGTGGTGAGGTAACTTTCAAAATATAGATAGTCTGTAGAACCACACTGCCTGTATCCATGTAAAACACCTTTACGTGAAAAATGATAGCGTCGCACTTTCTCATCTAAGTAATTAATCAATGAAAATGTACTCATTCAAGTGTGTACATATTTTTCGTTGAAATGTTGACATTTAAAAATCGCTTTTATTTCCTACAAAACAACAACGTCGCAATAATAAAGACTTCTCAAAATGGTGATAATATCTTCGAAACTATGCAATTTAGGACCAATGTGTCTTAGAAACAAGAAATATACCCTTAAAGTTATGGGACATCAAAAGAGAAAGTGGACACGGTGTATAGGTTAGTATACCTTGTTGTTGCTGCGGCTGGGCGGGCTGCGCGGGCGGCGCGGGCGTGCGCAGCGGCAGCGGCGAGGGCTGCGGCGCGGGGCTCCCCGCGAACCCGTTCTGCGCCGGCGCCTCCGCCGCCACCGGAGTACCCACCGGCGGCACGCCCACGCCCGGGGGGGACACTGCTACAGTACCTACTGGATGATCGAAACAATACATTCATATTTGTTAGGAGCCATCCACTCCACGTGATGATGACGAGGCTACTTAGGAGTGAGAGACATCCGCTCCCCCGTACTTTTGACCCAATGAAAATTCAATCGAATTGTAAACTTCTACCTCCTGTTATAGAATGGATTTAATTTTTTTCTTCCACATATCGATGATGCGACTTTTCATCATCATCATCATCATCATCATCAGCCTATATACGTCCCCACTGGTGGGGCATGAGCCTACCCTAAACTAGCGCGATAAGGCCTTAGTCAACCACGCTGGCCAAGTGCGAGGTGGATGACTACACAACCCAAGAATTTCTTCGTAGGTATGAAGGTTTCCTCACGATGTTTAGGACTGATGATTGGACAAATAAAAGTTGAATGACCCTTAAATTGTTACTATCTACCGAAGTTAAAACTGCCCAAGAAACACGAAACCGCTGAAACTATGATGTGGGCTTTGAGACCATAGAGCTAGGAGCCATCCATCCTCAGCAAGCACAGGTATTGACAACAATATTTCTCTAAACCCCTTAATCATAGTCAGTTAGGAAAAAATAAGTTATTGGGACTTTTAAGCCAGTTCTGTATCTGATGAATGGGCAGATTTTCATCAGATGGTAGATAACCTTTATTTGAAAACCACACTTGTCTTTATTTGTATAAGCATACTTGTGTATCAAATAATGTTTAGAATATAACAAATTAAATAGATTGTATTGCCATCATAGGTTATTAATTACGCCTTCAATAACTGAAAAAATCTATAATTAAAATATCACTATCGTGATTATATAGTTTTTGTGGCCAACTTACCTGGTATTGTCTGAGTAAGCTGAGTTTCTGTGGTTGTCTGTTCCGTAGTGAAAAATGTAGTGGTCGTACCATCTATGAGCGGAGTGGTTCCTCCCGGTGACATACTGACAGGAAGAGCCGCTGCAATTAATGTACCTTTTTATATTAACAAATTTCTTATATTACTTCTTCTGGGCTGAAATAAAACACTCATTTGCACATAAATAATAGTGCTACAAGTGTGTCTTATTAGACTATAGACATTTGTACATTCATTGAGTCTCTTCTCGCATTATTGAAAGTTGGCGAAAAAAATCATACAAAATTATATTTGCAATATAAGCACATCAAAAGTGAAGCTTGAATAAAAACAAGAAATGTCTGACGCATAACAGCGTCCAGATAATTAGAAATATAAAGACTGTAAAAAGAAATATACTCAAATCAAAGAAAACAGTGCAAAGAAAAATAACAAGCTTACAATGATTCATTCTTTTTGGCAGCCACATCGCCCTGGCATCCATTGTGTCTGGCGGCTCGATCTTAGGCGCAACCGCCCGTTGCTGGCCCAAGACCATCTGTTGTGGGCTCGGCATCGGCATCCCCTGGCTTATGCTCGGCATCTGGGGCGTCCCAGGGGACATCTGAGTAGGCGCCGAGGCCATGCGGGGAGACGCCATCTGCGGCACATTCGTCCCCATCTGGGGCGTCCCCGGACCCATTTGAGGCGTCCCGGGACCCATCTGGGGGTTCCCCAGGGGTGACGTCATAGGAGTGCCGGGGTGCCCCGCCATCATCTGAGGGGGCCCCGGAGAGTGCCCCATCTGCTGGGGCGGGAGCTGCGGCCGAGCGGGCCCCCGGGGCCCGTGAGTCGGCGTGAATATATTCGGGACGCCGTCAGGCGCTAACACGAGACAATGCAAAATAAAAATTAGCATGCATCGCAAAGTAAACAATACACGACTACACATCAATGATGGAAATTGTACTCAATCATTATTTTTTCTAATAAAATTGGTTTGATATGAGAAAACATGCATCCATTTTCATTGTTGATTTAGATTTTGATCTTATTTACATTTAAAATTTATTTTGTATCCTGTAAAACTGTAAATAGGTTTTAGCCAACCTAATTCTATTTCAGTACTTTTGACAAGTCCAATGTAAAAACATTGTGTACAATTAAACACATCAAAAGCAAATAAGTCGCAAAAAAAATTACCTAACCACAGTACTTTACTAAACTAGAAACTTTCATACAAATATCTCACTTTGTCCCTGATTAATTATGATATTTGTCGTCTGGAACTGCTGATGGTGGTGGGGTATGGTGGAGTGATGGTGGCGGGGGCTGGTGGCGTGGTGCTGGATGGTGACGAGTTCCCCGGTGTCCATGTCCATTCCGTTCCCGCCGATGCCTGCCGTGTACTCATCCTTTACTAATCTACTAGGACCAGACTGTAGTGTCAAACCGGAGAGATCTAAAAATATTAACTAAGTATAGGAGACAGTCAGAGAGCTACAAGACACTACATGTAACTTATTAATATATGAAAGATTGATATGTCATAATTCAAAATAACATATTGGACTTATACACAATAAAAAATAGTAACACTTTAATTAAGACATCATTATGGATTTTTCTTCATAGTACGCTAGTTCAAGGATCAATACCAATAACTTAAAAACTAGTTATTCATAGTAATAAGATTATGTTAATTAGGGAGCATTGTAGTTGGTATGTTATATACTATCACTAACCAATACCAGGTGAGACAACCCTCTCGTAATGATAGGGGTTGACGCAGACGGAGTCGCATTTGAGATCAAAGGCAAACTGGCAGAATTTCACATGTTTTAGTTCATTCTTGTGGAGATCGGGCCAGCGCCAAATACGTGCGTAGATCACATGTGGGAAACCTTTGCGGCCCGCTACCTACAAATTACAAGAACAGTTAAAAAATGATGATGAAATATTACAATTAAACTGCTAAAATATTCTTTGTGTGACATCCAACTTGCACAATTTGTAAGATTTTGCCCATTAAAAACATAATTATAGTCAAATTGAGATAGTACTTGAGTTAAGACTAGAACTGATTTACAATACTAATTTATTTATGTTGAATATCACCTGCATTACCTCATTAATTTTGTAATTGAAAACCAAATTTAGTAAATCTACATTCATAGCTCAAGTAATTCTTTACAAATATTGTTACGAGATTGCAAACAGTGTTCATATAAAAGTAATACTAAGACAATCAATGCTTACCTGTAACCGGCCATCCAAAGTCCTTTGAATAGTAACACATTTGCTTGGGTGAGCTCCGTTTGTGGTGATCGCAGTGATCAATGAGTCTAGCTCATCCCTCTTCTCCTTTAGCTTCTTAACTAGTGATTCTATGGCACGTTTAGAGAACCCCTCGCTCTCCCCGCCCTGCCGGTGGCACATCAAGGAGTGCACGATGCTGAGGCAGGCATCCGCCGACGTAGGAGCCGCGGTGTTCATGGCTACAACAATAATATGACCATACACTCAATAGCCTTTGACTTGACTGAAAATGTGCACAATACACACAAGATACGCAATTTAATGGCAGTGTTAACGAATTTCTTTCTCGTCTCTGTGATAAATATTTCAACTAGAAAATAGCAAAATAAAGAAAATAGTCAGTCTGATTCCAAGTATAGGAAACAATTAACCACAATACTTGCATATGCAGTCATTTTAACATTTATGTGTTTATTAACAGGAACAATAACTTATTTATATCAAATAAACCAAATACTAATACAGCACTCAGAAATTGAAATGGTAATAGCCGAAAAATGCAGTAAAATAAGACTAAATTATCATCGACAGATTATTACTGTTGAAGCCAAAAAATACTTTACCTGTTGTCTGTATTGATATCACTTTAACTTTTTGTAAAAACAAATTGCACTTTTAAATTGCAAAACCATGGATAAATTAGTAAAATTCGTATCCTTTATTGCAAGATGATACCAAAACAGAAAGCGACATTTTGGTAATCCATTAACAATGTAGAACTAGATTGTGTTGCCAGTTGATAACCAAAATAGTGTTGTTCAATTAGAAGTGATCGTACTAAATGAAAACCGGTTTTTTAAATCAGATGTAATGATCCTAGATCTTGATTTAATTGAGGGGAGAGTCGATTTTATATGTCAAAATTCCTAACGTAAAACGAAACGCAAACCTGTCGAGTTGGGTGGCTGACAGCCAATTTTGACAAATTCATTGACAAATTCTGGATTTTATTATTTTCGTTGATGAGCGATAAACTTATTAAAAAATTGTTTGAATAAAATAATATTTGATAAAGTGTACACACAAAGTACAAGTGTTAAGACCCATATATTTGTGTATATATTTGAAACCCAATAAGTGGGTGGATAGGAATATTTGTGTCATGCCTGCAAAATTGTCCAATTTTGCTGATGATGAAAAATGAAGGGTGTTGATAACTCCTCAGCTGACCGTGAAGGAATGACAAACAAACCAATAATAACATGTAAGTGTTGGTTGGTTTAGTTTTGGTGATTCTGCAGTGTGAAGATGTTAAGTGATGGTTGTTTGTGTTGTGTTTAGGTGGAGGAGACTGGAACCTGTTTTGTACCCTGGAAGCGCCCCTGGTGGCCGCCATTCCTCAGGATTCGTGTGAGTGGAGGCGGTCGTACGGGCGTCCGCCCAAGTCTGTTTATCTGGAGGCATCATTTGTGAAGTTTAACAAGGACAAAGTCCAGTCAGAACAAAACTTATTGAAGCGCCCTATCTTTCACATTTACTGGACAGATTGTGCGGTTAGTCTAGTATTTTTATTTATTATTAACTTAATATTCCTTACTTAACAGGCCATAATAGTTTAACACAATGATCAAATAAAATTATAGCTGTCTCTGAGTATTAGAACTCCTCTGCATTAATTAGCATATTGATCCTTTTCATGTCAGTGTTTTTATTACCACAGCACTCAGGTTTTTTTCATAATGTATTATTTATTAACAATCAGTAACATAAATGAAAAGATGTTAAAGTATTTCTTGTTCAATTAAAATTATGAATTCATTTTGTGTGAAAAGTGATGTTTATTTATTAAAAAGGTACACCAATAGTATACATATGAAAAAAATTACAAAAATGCTTAAATATAGCACAGTCTTATGTTTGTTGTACAAATAGATGTTTTCAAATTTTAAAGAAGTAAATACATGTTGCGCTGACCCCACTTAGCTTGGGACAAGAACAGGAAAACAAACTAAAATACATACATAAATAAATTAAATCACGCCTTTTTCCCAGAGGGGTAGGCAGAGATCACTTCCTGACATGTGCTACAATCCTGGCACAACACTTTCGCTTTGTTCATATCAATCAATTTCTTCATGCATGTTCTAAAATACATTCCATCAATAATATTGTGTCATTTTTTTTTCAGGATATTGAATATTATAAAACAACATTAAGAGAAGATGTGGAATCCTGGCTGAAACAACTAGAAAAGCAAGGCATAACAGATTGGATGATTGTGTTAGTCGAAACATATGATATTAGGAAGACCAACAAACTTTTGCCCAGAACAACTGTTTTGGATAAAATAAAGGGTGACTTCTCCGCTAAACAAACCGAAGATAGGTTCCTCTCTGTGATTAATCCTATTAAGTCTGAAGCTAGGAGTGCCGAGTCATGGCGTGCTTTGGTTGCGAAGATACGACATTTTGTGTTGGTCGCATACAACAAAGCACTTATAAAGTTTGAGGAGCATATGAGAGAACAACGAGAGAAACGAAATGATCCCGAATGGGATTTTTGTAAATATTTTATTTTACAGGTAAGAAATATTCTTCTAGCTTTTTTAAGTCTATATGGATTCTAATATTCACAACAATTTCAAATATGTATTAATTTATCAATTTTAATCATTGACCTTGTTGTTTATTTTTATAAAGAACTGCAGTAAAATGTATTGTTTATTGTATATTAACCTTGTGCAAAAATTAACTTGCATACATGTTGCATTCATTTATAGTTAATGAAAATGTGATGGAAACTAGCTTAAGAAAATAATGTGAGCAAACGATTTAAATCATGTAATCAGAATTCCAAGTGAACACAAAATGTTTTTTTTAATAATGATTGTTGTATAGTTTGTTATATTAACCAATCTTTCATTTTTACAGGAACAGCTAGCATTTGTATTAGAAATGCTAGGTCTGTACGAAGAAGCACTAGTCCAGTATGATGAGTTAGATGCGTTATTTTCGCAATTTGTACTCAATTCAAACCTA
Source organism: Maruca vitrata (assembly GCA_039566165.1). Classification (NCBI taxonomy): domain Eukaryota; kingdom Metazoa; phylum Arthropoda; class Insecta; order Lepidoptera; family Crambidae; genus Maruca; species Maruca vitrata. The sequence continues at coordinate 8,937,418 of CM076932.1, forward strand.
ACTGAGAGTCCAAAATGGCTCGACACATTCAGACAGCCAGTGACCTCATGGCAAGCGGTGAGGTTGACTGCTCTGGTGCCGCAGCATTTGAGGGACCTCATCATAAAGAAGAAAGCCTCACTGTTGGACTTCAGAAGCTATCTATTTCAACGTCAAAGTGCCATGTTATTACTTATGTTCAAACCTTGGGAGGTAATGTATAAATAATTATTTTGTAAATTTTATTATTATGCTAGAAACCATATATTTTTATATAGATATGAAAATTGAAACTAAAAACGTTGAACATTATTTGTTGATACATTCAATAAATATTTAAAGGGTTGTCTGTTTCTAAGGGGCATTTTTTGTTGCATACGAACAAACAGGAGTGCTAATGAAACTGCCTTGTTATAAATGTTACAAAAAGCATACTTTATTACTGATTCAATCAAAGCTAAGAATGCGTCGGGTAGTGCATTACTGATGTTGCTAACTGCAATTTGCTAAAACCACTAGAGCATTGCAACGGGCGCAAAAGAAAACATTGTCCACTACCCATTAGTGTTACAGTACTTTTTATAACTGTGACACACTGTCAGTGTGATTAAAACTGTTTTAGTAAGTTCGTTGTATATGAAACTGTACAAACTTCTTACAATAAGCGGCATATGTAGACCGTCAGCAAAAGTTATATTAGTTAGGGACAGTAAAACAAGTGTACAATATAGATGGCCCTTTTACTCACTTTTCTTTCACTTTTTCACCCTAGTTTAGAATAGGCCTATGCCCCAGCAGTGGGGATGAAGGCACTTTTAACAAACTGGTTCCTATGGTTTCTCTGTATGAATAAAATATCACCAATAGGTACAACTATTTATTTTATCTTGACTGTCTTTTTGCAGTAAAGATTGGTTTGCCCTGGATGGGGAAAAAAAACATTATTGACCATTACCCCAAAATCAGGAAGTTTAGTATTGGTTCTGGAATCCATGACACAAGTATCTAACATACTCATCTCTGAATGCATGTTAAATATTTTAATGTTATGTTGTGCGATATTTGTTTATTTATTTGTTCCACGAATTATTCGCGCATTTCTACCCTCACCGCAGTCTCGTTAGTTGAGTTTCTTCTACGCAACAATTACATACCATAATTACTAGGTAATTACGGAATCATCGTACTCTTCAACACATAACTCTTGAAATGTGTTGTTTGATAATTTCTCCGGCGCTCATCCCATTTAATTGAGGGTAATTAAAACGCTTGTCTGAATTATTCATTGAGCCTAAATGTTTGCTCTGAATTACGAGAATCTTGTGGAATACGCGAGGCAATTAAAAAATTGGTCAGTGGCATTCACGTAATTCGGTTGGTCGGTCGGACCGATTTTAGTTATATACTGTTGCCGTATGATACCACATCTAACAGGTATAGGATGAAACCATGTAACAGCAACCCGTAGCAAAATCAATCAGATTTCATGGTGAAAAGAAAATATTGAGCAAAATGTAAATTTCAAAATGGTTTAATTCGTTGGTCTTAACTTACGACAGTTCAATTTGAAATACCAGACAAGAAAATCATCACATTTTCAAACATTCTGCTACTCTTATACCTACCTACCTAATCGTCAATCAACTTGTCAATAGTCAATCAACTCAAGATATCTTAATATAAATAGTTAGTCATATGCGTTGAAACAGATTGGATGAGTTTCCAAGTTCGGATTAATGTTTGTGCTACAAAAATGTAGTTACTAATAAACCACCTAAATAGCACTACCCAAACGAATTCACTTACCAGTCCAAAAAGTACGAATTAAGTTAACATGAACATGAACCAAGCATCTTCACCGCGCGACAAATCTTTACGTCACGTCAAGTAGCCATCAACGGTTGGTTACATTTCGTACGCGAAAACATACTTGCGGAAGCTTATACAGAGTAATTCTTTTCCTCATGGCCACCCATCTGTGAAGTGCACGCGTTAACAGACGTTACATCCAGTTATATTGACACGGGTTCGCTTGCTAGACATGTTTTTTCTAACAAAGTTTAACTCATTTGTTGCTGTGAATAGAAAGTAAGAGGTAATTGTGTTTGTATCAAACATTAACATGTTGTTCAAATTTTACGAGCGCAGTAACTGGACTGATTGCAATGTTTACTGGGTACACTAGTGACCGATCTTGGGCTTATCTACAATGTGTTTGTAATTCGCAGAAGTTTTTGTACTTTCAGTTTAGTACTTGTAATAAACATGATAACCGTAACGGCTGACAGCTAGCCGTAACCAAACTAATTTGTAAACAAATGCATTCTAGTTTTGTAAACGACGCCACTTGTGACTAGGCGTGAACTAAACTGGATTTGAACGAACCCCTGTCTCTCTGATGTTGGGATTCAGAATATCTATGCTCCGTCTGTAGTAATCGTTTTGATTAATAATTTTGTGGTGTAATTATCTCTCTTCTCACTTTTTTGTCAACACAACTCCTTATACTCTGACTATACAGTCACGTACAAAAAAAAGTACAGATGCCATGTCGTTGCTTGCCATGCGAGAGGTCGCCAGTTCAAACCCCGCCACGTACCACTGTGTTTATCAAATTCATATGTACGAGTATTCGACGCGAAGGAAAACGTCGTGAGGAAACCTGCATACCTAAGAATTCGTAGGTTGTATAATCAATTATTATCGCCCTAGTTTAGGGTAGGCCCGTGCCCCAGCAGTGAAGACGTATATGGGTTGATGATGATGACTTATGTAAAATAATAATAAATAAATAAATATTTCACAACATCACATACATTGATCTGATCCCGTGGTAAGTAGCTTAAGCACTTGTGTTACGGGTATCAGAATCAACAGTGGATACACAAATATACTTAAATATATGTAATAATACACCCAGACACGGAACAAACACCGATGTTCGTCACACAAATATTTGTCCCGAGTGGGAATCGAACCCACGACTCTTGGAACCGTAGTTAGTAAACCTGGGTCACTAGCCACTGTTCCACCGAGCCAGCCTCATTTCATGTAAACAAGTTCAAACAACTACCTCTGTTCCAGATCGCGTCCCTATGCCTCAGCACAGTGCAGAACACAATGCAGGAGCTGTCCCTGCTAGGAGTGACGGCGGTGCAAGGGGCGGCGGCCTGCTGGGCCCAGTTGGCCTGCGCAGAGACTCTGAGGGCGTGCGAGAGGCTCGCTGCGTCCAACAATGCTATGGAGATGTGCACGCAAACTCAGGCGCCGCTGCTGCACAATGCTAAGGATAAGGTAAGGTGATGGTGTTGTTTCTAGGGCATTTTAGGGCCTGGATTCTCGTGGATAGTGAGTGACTGAATTCTGTAAGTGATGATTGGATTGATGTAGTCTGCATGAGCCGTAACCATCAAAGTGCCTCCAGTCCTAAGGCTGACTACGGCTGCATTAGCTATAATATCTTCTTATAAATAAAAATGAATTGCTGTTCGTTAGTCTGACTAAAACTCGAGAACGCCCGGACCGATTTCAGTAATTTCGGTTTTAAAATGTTCGTCGTAGTCCAGGGAACGTTTCAATGAGAAAATATACAAAAAAAATCAGTATTGGCGGTATGAAACTCGCCGGGACCACTATAATATCGATACTTTAAATCTCAAATGGCGTAACCACCAAAACACTACTTTTCAGGAGAGCAGAAAAACAAAAAAAAATGTTTTTTTAATTCATAACTTTATCAATTTTAATACAATGAAAATGTTTTATACATCAAATTTCTTAGAATTTTGAGATAAAGGCTTCAGTAGGAACTCTTTGTACCTAAATCTTATATTTAAGAAACTAGAAGTCGGTTACGACTTGTGAAAATATTACAAAAAGGCGTTTACGCCCCATAAAAATCACGATTTTTAAGAGGTGAAGGTCGTATCTCCAATAAAAAAATGTTTCTTGTGCTTTAAACTCATTTAATAATAAAAGAAAACGTAAAATATTCACTCTGTATTACGCTTTTACAAAGTTACGCCGTTTGACACTTTTTCATAGTGAATCAACGCGTAATTTTTAGAATTGGATGAAAAATTTTGGAATATGGGAAACTTCACTAAGATTTTTACGTATCTAAATCGATTAATTTTGTCATTTGAAACCCCCGCTGATGTGTATTCACCATACATTTATCTATGTATTCAGCCATTTGCGTACTTGTTAGCATAGATTACGTTCCTCGGTGTATTTATTATTTTTTGTGACCGTTACGTTGACTTTGGCGCGTTATTGGTCTTTGATTCTGATTTGTGTTTGGACATTGATTTAAAATGCCGAAACAAGGAAAAGCAATAAATAGCCAATGTCTCCGCAATCTTAATCCCCCCGCACATCAATACTAACAATAATAATTACAATCATGTGTTCAGCGATGTTGGGTGTAAACGCCTTTCTTTTGTATTGCAATTTCGAAAAATAGCGTGTCTTACGAGTTACGCCAGAAAATTATGTCACTTACACCCTTTTTTTTGACATTTTTTTCACGTCACAATAATTTCTAGGGGCGTAAACACCAAGTAAATTAGACAAAGCCTTTTACGACCTGTTTACCTTATGAAAAGTGTTCAAATCTATAAAAAACATTGGGTCGTAATAACCTTTTTTTTGCGAATTTGAGTATTTTAAATATACAGATCGATAGAGAAAAAAAAACTGAATAAAACTGCATTAAAAAGTCATTTTGACCAAATTGGCGGTTACGCCATTTGAGATTTAAGGTAGCGATATAATAAGGCGTCCGACCGATTTCAGCCATGGCGGCCGATCTCAATTGAGATCAGCCAAGTGCGCAGGACATATTATAGTGCACAAGTGTACGCGCAAACACAAGTGCACTCTCTATTCCCTTACTCTCATAATTCGGTGAGACGGCAATCCGACATGACCGATGAGAGATCGGGCGCAGGACCACCGGCTTAACGTGCTTTCCGAGGCACGGGCGTTCAACCGCCAACTTCCTAACTCCGGGCTGAGTAATTTCATTACAGAAAAACTCACACAAATTTTGCCCGACCCCGGACTCGAACCGGGGACCTCTCGGTCCTAACGCAGCACTTGCTACCAATAGACCAACGAGGCAGTTATATATAATATATAACTGCCTCTATAATTTAATATAATATAATATAAATGAGTACTATAGTATAAAATACAATCAGAGAAATAGACTCACAGAAAAATAGACGCACGACTAACGGTCATTGACGTAACAAAGGTACAACAACCTGACGTGTCGTTATGGGGATTGTAAACGATTTCCTGTCTCTGAGAAAGATATATCCTCTTTTCCAAACCCGGTAAACTTGCTTTTTTTCTATCCAACACGATCACATCTACAGATGTGAATAGTTGAAAAGAGGAAGTTAATCAATTAATTCTTCCATCAAACAACTGTTTAACCACAAGTGGCGCCGCCAACCGAAACTAACCAACAACATTTCAACAGCTACACGAACTGGGAAAGCTTTGCGGACTCCTTCCCGGTTCTCCCGACCCAACATCAGAGCAACTACACCTGGTGGTAATGCTCTCAGCTGGCATGGGGGATAGTGAACCTAACAACCAGCACCCTACGCCGACGGACAGACTGAAGGAAGCACTGTGCAGTAAAACCTGCTTCCAGCAATACTATTTGGAGTTGGCGGAGTTGGCTATGGGCACGTACAAGCATATTGGGAGGTTAAGGTAGGTTTTTGTGATTATTTTTGGAGTGTTTGCTAATATGTACGGTATACATGTTTGGCAACTGTAATGTTATTAAGGTACCTAATCTGCAGTTTTGGATGTTTTTCCATTTCGTACCTCAATTTTCAAAGAGATGTTCTCAACCGATTGAGCTGAAATCTTGTACCTCTATACACATTCAGTTTAGATGGCAATTCACTGGCTCGAAGGCAATACATGTGTTTTGCGTGACGTAATTCTCAATCTAACATGGCGCGAACGTACAAGATGGCGGAATTAATTACACTGGTCCTCAATATTTTGTCAACAAGATAATTTCTTGAACTTCTCCAGGCTGTGAGTTTTAGGGCACATTTAAATTACCCGCAAAGTGTGCCGAGGTGCTACTCAAGCGATGCAGCCGCGCGGCATCGTCATCCCACAGTAAATGCGCCCTTAAAGTGTAGAAAATTTGTAGCGACATTTGAAGTAATTTTAATAAAAAATCTTTGTTTATGTCGCTTAATCTATACTCAATATTGTAAAGCTGTAGAGTTTGTTTGTTTAAACGCGCTAATCACAGGAACTACGGGTTCGAATTGAAAAAATAATGTGTTGGATAGACCGTAAATCGAGGAAGGCTTTAGGCTATATCACATCACGCTGCGACCAATAGGAGCAAAGAAACAATGGAAAATATGTAAAAATGGAGGGAAACGCGAACAAAGTCGCTGACACAGCTAGGCTGTCATCCCACAGTAAATTCGCCCTAAAGTGTAGATAATTTGTATGATGTGCGATATTGGAAGTTATTTGAACAAAAAATCGTGTGCACTTCATTCCTATACATTTTTTTCTCGTCATACCCAGATTCGCCCGCCTAATAGGACGAGACTTAGCCGCCTTCTACTCAGAGTTGGGAGAGACGGGCAAGGCGCTGGTTTTCCTCATGGACGCACTGCGATCGTACGAGGAGCAGGGCTGGCGAGAGCTGGCTGCTCAGACGAGGCTGGAGCTCGTCTCCGCCGCCAAGAAGATGGATGACCTGGACAGGTGAGCGGCAGACCTGGAAGCCTTCGGAGACTAGTCCCTCCCTCCCCTTTCCACTCCCGAACGACACGTGCTGGACATATACAATGCAGGCGCTGGTGGCTCGGACTAAGAGGTTTAGCTTCTCATTTCTGCCACGTACCATTAAGGCATGGAATGCCCTTCCAGCTCATGTTTTCCCCTTCCTCCTATGATCCCGGGCTCTTCAGGCGGGGCGTGAAACGGCATTCAAGCAGGCCTTCAGGGTGAGTGCTATAGGCTCGATATGATCTATTGTGCCTGTCGACCTCATATTTGGATCTCACTACCGCTTACCATCAGGTGGAGTGAGGTCATCTTGTTATCCTAATATAAAAAAAAAGCTAGACAGACGGGCAAGGCGCTGGTGTTCCTCATGAGGCTCTAGTTCGTCTCCGCCGCCAAGAAGATGGACGACCTGGACAGGTGAGCGGCAGACCTGGAAGCCTTCAAGAGCTGGGCGAGATATAGGTCCCATTTCCGCCGGGGTGCGGGACTCAGCCTGCGCCCTCTTTTTTTACACTACAGCGTAGCACCTTTTTTTTTCTTAACAGATTTGAGCAGGACAGGGAGCGGATGGGCTTTCACATGAATTGCGCCGAAAGCGAAAAGTTTAAAAAAAACATTTTTGACTATATTTTCCAACACAGGCACACCCGGGGGCGCCACGCCCTTTACACCCCCTGGTGCACCACACCCCTTGCACCCCCTGGAAAGGATAACCCAAAGTGAAGCGAGGGCGGGTCACTAGTTACTAATATTTATTACCATTACTTCCTTGTCTATTCTAACCAAATAGTTTTAATTAAGAAAGGCTGATTTTGTTTTTCTATGCCTATTTGTGTGCACCACTACTTTTTCTGATGACACTAGTTTGAAATGCTTACCCATAACATTCCCTCCATATAATTTCAGATACACAAAGCTCTCTGCAACGATAGCGTGCACGGCCGAACTGGAGATACTCGTCAGGAACTTCTACTACGAAGAGATGATGAAGACCATTCGGGTAGACCTTCGTGATAGGACACAGTCAGTTTTGGCGGAGCTCAATGATTGCTTCAAAGTGGTCTCAGCGAGCTTGGTGCCCTCTGAGAGAGGGGTCTACATCACTGACAATATGGTGAGGATGCAAGTAATAATAAAAATAAAAAATTATAATGTGATATGTTCGGTAACAGTGGCAGAACCCAATTGAGTTATTAAACTACGCAGGACAAGTGTGTGCGTAAACTATCACTTAACCCTTTGTTCGGTTAGGCGCTTATCCGAAAGATCAGGCGCAGGACCGACAGCTAAAATTCTAATAAATACAAATACAAAATACCTGAAGATTTACAATTCTTGACTCATTTCTTAACAAAAAGTTTACAAATATTCAGCTCGTTTCAGGCTTAGCTTGCCACCAATAGACACAGTCTGAGCATGGTACTGAGTAATATAGTATAAAGTCATTTGGTCCTTCGAGCCAGATCGGTCCAGACTACAAATAAAAACTACAAGAACTGTGATATTAACGTGCTATTCCAGGTCCAATGCAACCTCCAAATCGAATCGTACTTCCCAAAAGACGTATCTTGCGCGCGCGCAGCGATCAGCATAGAGTCGTGTAGTGACGAACGCCAGGACAGACGGACGCCGGTCCGGGGCCACAAGACTGATAGTGTTAACGGTAGTGTTAGTACGCAAACCGGCGTTCAGAGGAAGGCGTCTGACGTGTCCGCTGACGAAACGGCTGGGCTGTTAACGTGGTGAGTTAACATTAATGTAATTATTTACATGTTAGTGTGTAACATGTCTAAGAGTAGATGGCGCCACGTGTGGCGTAACAGGTAATATGCGGGAACAATGAAGGTTTTCGCGTATGAGAAATTCACTAGATGGCAATACGTGGGCGTGAGGTCCAACTGCCGCATGATTGGTTATTTTTGACGTGACATTGACAGACATGTCAATATTCACCATTCATGCTGCAGTTGGACCTCACGCCTAAGTATTGCCATCTAGTGAATTTCTCATACGCGAAAACCCTAATTCGACGGCTTCTGTCTATGTACAGAAGCCGTCGAATTAGGGTTTTCGCCTTTAGGTCAGGTGTGATGGTAATGCACGTCTCGGCGCGATTCCTAGAAGGACGGGTGTTCGACTCCCCGGGCCGCGGTGAAGCAGTTGATTTTTTCCCGTGTTTCTAAATATTTAAACAGCTAGTGCAAGCTTAAACACCTAAAAATTTTAAATTTAAGTTAACATTAAATCTGTTACTTTTTGACCAGAAACAAAAATTTGTTTACGACAAGTGCTGAATACGGATTTGTTGTTTTTTTTTATTGATGCATTAGATTCAATTTATTAGTCTCGTTTGTGTCAATTTTGTGTTCTTTGATTTAATTATAAAATAAGTACCAGAATACAGGCAAATCCTATTTAAAGAACCTCTGAAAATAAAATCAAGGCAATTTGTTTAATAATCGTACACTGTTAATTTAATAAGTGATAAATAAACTTAATTTTTATAACAATAAATAACCTTGATAATTCATCATTACTCAACATGAAAATGAAAGAAAAAAATAAATTTATTTAAAGCATCAACAAATAGTACATGACACAGACAGACAATCAACAAAATATAATGCCACTGAAGTGAACGCCACTCAGCTGATAACTAGTCTGAATTTATTTTCTTTTCGCAGTATAAGACTGGACGACTTAAAACCTAAGAATCCTCTACTGAACCCGTTGCAAATCACATCGAAACTGCTCTACAAAGAGGACAAGACTCTCCAGAAAGCGACAATAGAATGTCAGAATCCAAAAGTGACGTTGAAACGATCAGACAGTAGCAAATACAGGAAGCCTTCGGCCACCGTTCGGAATAACTACCAGCTATGTTTAGCTCTAGACAATGTAGTACTGAAACCAGGATTGAACGATCTATGTTTAGAGTATCAAGCTAATCAATGTGGTACATTCAAATTGGGGCAGGTTTCTTTGCTTGTGGAGGAAAAGTTGGAGTTTCTGTCCAATGCTCTGATGAGTACCAAAGTTGGTTTTGAAGTAGTCACTCAGGGTATCAACGTGTATTTGAATAAAGTTGAACCGAAGAAAGATCTAGTGGCGGGCTTGGAACATGATATGGAGCTTGTTGTGACGAGTGGCAGCTCTCAAATTAAAGAGGTATGTTGGATCTCATCTTTTATAAGCTTCATAAAATCATTATTGCTTTATTGGTAACTTCAAGAACTCACTCTCACTCCCTCCCCAAGTAACATCCTTTTTTTATTATTTGCTAACAAGATAATCTCACTCCACCTAATGGTAAGCGGTAGTGAGATCCTTTTACCCCACTATTCCCTTCTCGCTTCCACTCTTTCTGTCTTTACCTTATCACTCACTCTTTTTCCTCTGCTTTACCTTTCGTTGTCTATCTCCCTCACTAATCATTAATATGCCACGAAGAAGCAACTTTTTTCATTTCATTTATGACTTTTATGTTATGTGCTCAAGCTCACCCCGACGATTTAAAAAAAATATTATTATTCCCTAGAATGTTGAGCAAGTAGGCATGAGCAGACGATATTATTTTATATTTCATACAAAATAATCCGCCAACTACAAATGATCCACAATCGCAATGGGGAATATGCACACATTTTTTTTTATTATAGAAATCAATCTTTAATATAGAAGAAATATGAATGTAATTCTATTTCTCAATTTACTTTAACGACAAGCGAGATATAGCTGTTTAAAGTTCCCGGGTGGACAGAGAGATCCGATATGGCAGATGACGTCACAATTACACTACGGCCATACGCGATCCATAAAAAACTTCGTTTTGTAAGAAAGAGATAGAAAATTAACTTTAATTCCTTATAAATCCTTCGTTTGTGAACCGATTTTCATTTTTATTTCACATTTTAGTATATGTTTAAGCCTTTTTTCATAAGTTGTTGAAAAATTCAAGATTGCAAATTTATGCGTATTCTCTATTCCAGAACTCCTCAATCCTCCTAAAGACGTCAGCGGGTTTGCTGATCCGCTTTGCTGACGCTGACGAGTCGGCGATGAGTCGCGAGCTGACCATCCCGGTGCCTCCGAGCAAGCCCTTCGAGACCACCAGGGTGCCTTTAAAGCTGTTTGCTAGTCTACAGCCGAAGAGGGAGAAGAATATTGAACACACTGTGAGTATGATTTCAATTCAGGAGTTCGCTCGCGACCATGATTGGTGTTACCCAGTCGAAACGTCGGGCAGTAAGTAGCTATGCATTTGCTACTCCTAATATGGCGTGTAGACCCATAAAGACTAATATACACTCTAGGTAGTCTTGAAGTAACTTAAATATCCCGGTGATATTGTCTTATCCAATTCGACTTTTACTAATGTCATTGATTTACCTAAATCTACTTAATTATGAAATTAAACGGCAAGTAAAATAGGACTTAGTCAACTACCCAATTCTTGTTCATGGTCCTTCGAGCCGGATCATCTCTAAAATTTACAGTACAAGCACAAGCGTTCAATACAGCAGTCTAATATACCCTATCAAAATGATCAAGTTTGACATACCTTACTTTTTTCTTCACATATCTTATGCCCTATGTTCATACGTTGTTTTTTTTTCTTCTCCTCAGGTATGGCTGAACTGCCCATGGTGGGAGACGGCCACCGAAGTGCCCCTCCACTTCTCCCCGCCAATGGTGGCGTCATGGCGGCTCCTCACGTCCAACACAAGGAAGTTCATCCACGTATCGTTGGCGCTTAGCGCTGCGAGACAGATGCAGTTGGCTCTGACCAGTCCGGCGTTAGCCTGCAGCGCTGCTGTGCATGACCTCAACCCTACCACTGTGACTGAGATGGTGAGGATAGATGAGCAAATATTAAATAAAATAATTTAACAAAAAAATAAAAACCGCCTTCAAAAACCCGACACACTTAAAATTACAAAATAATATAATACGAACATTTAAAATTATCTGGGTAGAAATTTGATATGTGTTTGAAGGCGGTACCGTTTGCCGTTGTTCTGAAAGTTTTGTTTGGCACCGCCTTCATTGGCTGCCCCCTTCTTTAAATTCAATTTCGGCCAGAGTGCGCGTTCTCGAAAGAGGCTGCCAACTGCCAGATTTACTAATTTGAACTTTTTATTTTAGACTTTACGGCTAAAAAACTAAGACCTCTTTTGCAGTTCTTATGCAATGGTTTTTGTTATAAAGACTGAGTGACCAGATTTATGTTACTATTAAAAAAATTTAACCGCTCATATACATAGACTTACATTTCTATATATATTCCAGAAAGTGGCATCAGACGGCACCACAGCCTCCTACATGTGGGAACTTCTCAAAGACCCCCTTGTAAAGGGGGGTCCCTTGAAGGCTACCTTCTCAGTCCAGTACCGGGAGGTGGACTCTGAAGGCCCGACTAGGCCATTCACGTGTCCCTTCGACTTGCAAGACTACACCACGCTGTTTGTGGTCAGGACTGAACTGGACCACACTAAGGGGTCAGATTTTTGTAGGGCGTCGCAAGTTTGCTGCTTACATCTTAGTGTTCAAAGGGTGAGTGAAAAAAATCTTATATCTAACTTTTTTTCTTCACTTTTGAAGTCTAGATTTATTGTATCTTATTCAGGTTCTCCAAAATACAGGGTCTACTTAGTTTGCTAGTATGATATCAGATAAGAAAAATATATCTGTTTTTTTCTTATCTTACCTTTCCCTAATTAAAAACATTCTTCACAGTTGCAAAAACCACAAGGAGTATAATTATTTATTTATTATTTTAGTAAGCACCGTAGTGAATGTTTAACCTCAAATTGAAAAATGCAATGTTCATGTTTCAGGTGAATGAAACAGAATACACGTCACTAATGTACGAAGTATTAGCGGACCAAACGATGTGGGCGGTGCTAGGAAGAACGGCAGGTAAAGTCGCACTATTTAATTTTCAACACTAAAAATAGTTTATTTTCTTAGAACATATGGGTTACGAAATAAGTTCAGACCACAGCGGTTTAAAAAACTATTTATTACAATTTTAATCCTAACGGAATACATCTAGGTGATCCTCGATGGATCGCGGCAAGTTCAATGCTAAAGTAAACTATTGGAAAGTTACTATGACAATTTATTGCAGTATCAGCTAATCAACACAATACTATTCAAGTACTGCTGCGCCCTCATTACTTAAACAAAAACAATTTAAAGGAAATCTATTGTAAGGCTTAGAACAGAATCTAGAAAAATGAGGCTATGCCTAAACTGTTGGGTTGTGAAGACTGTTGCACTTAACAACTACTCCTAGGTACAAGTAATTTTCAGAGATTTTTTTTTCCAGGGGTTATAACTATGGAGTCCAATTGTACGGAACCTCAGAACGTAACGTTGGACGTCATGCCCTTAGTGGCTGGGTACCTGCCGCTGCCCACAGTGAGGTTATCGAAGTATATTGCTGCTAATACCAAAGGTAAGATAAAGTTTATACACTATTATGCTAATGGCATTATTAAAGATGATTTTTTAAAGTGATGAAATTAGTTAGTGATGTAATTGATTATACAAAATAACGGATTAAATGGCCCCGCCACGTATCACTGTGTTATTCAAATTTGAACTTCATAAGTACGATTATTCGACGCTTTAACGGTGAAGGAAAACATCGTGAGGAAACCTGCACACCTACAAAAAAAAATCTAAGGTTGTGTAGTCGACCAACCCGCACTTGCCCAGCTTGGTTGACTCCTTAGTCAACCACGCTGACCAAGATTTGAAGGTTAAAACATAGGTAGTTTAAAGTATAGGCCCGATCACCCTAGTAGTTACTATAGTCTTTTTCAGCTAAGATGATCCCTGTGACACTTCATTGTGTTCTGAATCTCGCATTTTACGATTGACAAACGAAAATAATTTTATTACATTTTAATGCGGCTTCATTAGGAAAAATATTAAAATAATAATTTTAATGTTTTAAAAGGGAAACAGTATCGTTTAGTTTAATTTAAAGTAATAGAAAATTTAAAAAAAAAATACCTATGCAGTTCATATACGTAGAATGGAACTTAGTCAGAGTTACTACTTTCCATTCTACGTATACTGCATAGGTATTTTTTTAAAATGTTCTATTACATTAAATTAAACTAAACGGTACTATTTGTCATTTAAAAGTATAAAAATATTTATTTTAATATTTTTTTCTATAGACGCCGCAATAAAATGAAAAAAGTGTGCAATAGAATTATTTTCATTTGTCAAACGTAAAATGCGTGATTCAGAACACAATGAAGTGTCACAGGGATCATCTTAGGTGAAAAAGACTATAGTAAGTAACCACGGGTAGGCCCGTGCTCCCGCTGTGGGTACATCTATTGGCCTTTGATGATGATATATATATCTGCTTCCACAGACCCAAAGAAGGACATCTCGTCCCACCCTCGCCTGGAGCCGTTCAGCCCCGGTCAGGTGTACCACGCGGGCAAGGCCAAGCAAGTCCACGTGCTCCCGCCCGCCGCGCGCGACGAGCCCGCCTAACACCCGCCCGCCTACTGGCCGCTCCGCGAGACCAGGATCTGAGCGGGACTCGACTGGATAGTGGATACCCCCGTGTAGACGCTGTAATAGAAGCTGTAACCAATAGTGGCCGTTTGTGACCCGGATACAAGTAAAGATGACCCGGTTTGAAGGATTTTGTTGGTATAGTGTGCTAATAGCCCGGTGTAGACGCTGTAATAGCTGATGTAACCAATAGTGTCAGTTAGTGACCCGGATACAAGTAAAGATGACCCGGATTAAAAGACTTTGTCGATATAGTGTGCTAATAGCCCGGTTTAGACGCTTGTCTCAATAGCTACAGTGTAATGTGTCCCATAATAGCTTCTATAATTAAAAGTGTCATTTAGTGACCCGGATACAAATCCGGGTAACCCGGATTAAAAAATTTTGTTGATATAGTGTGCTAATAGCCCGTTGTAGACGCTTGTCTGGATAAGCTATAATAGCTGCTGTATCCAATAGTGTCAGTTAGTACCCGGAAACAAATAAAGTTGACCCGGAATAAAAAATTTTGTTGATGTAGTGTGCTAATAGCCCGGTTTAGAAGCTTGTCTCGATAGAAGCTATGGATTTAAACAGTGTTATATGTCTGTCGTCTGATATAGCTGCTGTAACCAATAGTGTCAGTGACAGTGAATCTAGGTAACCCGGATTAAAAGATTTTGTTGATATAGTGTGCTCAAGCCCAGTGTAGACGCTTGTCTGAATATCTACATTGTTTAATGTCTGATAATAGTGCTATAACCAAAAGTGTCTAATACTGACCCGGATACAAATCCGGTTAACCCGGATCAGAAGATTAAGTTCACATAGTGTGTTAATAGCCTGTTGTAGATGCTTGTCTGGTTAGCCAAATTGTAAGATTTCTCATAATAGTTGTTACTGCCAATAGTGTTTTGTTACTAGATGGGTGATCCGGATATCCGGATGACTCGTTGTACTTTAATTCATGTAGTTTGCTAATAGCCTGGTGTAAACGCCTGTATGGATATCCGCTGTCATTTAATACAGTTTAGTATGTCTAATACTAATAAAGAACCGGATATAAACTTGGATCCATCCGGATTGGATCATCCAGTCCAATTTGGATGTAGTCATTCTTAGTAGCCCGATAAATGCGTATCTAGATAGTTGCAATAACTGATTTTAATAACGTATGTTAAACTCTCTGCAGGTAATAAAATTAGTCTAATCCCCTCAGGTAATATATTGCTGTGTAAGGGATGATCTGGTTCATCTTAAAAATAACAGACAAGTTCTAGCCTTAGATTGATAATAGTGGACAGGGTAGAAGAACCATTAAGTGGGATGATACCTACAGTTCTGTCTCTCTTTTGCCAATAATAAATTGAGATGCGGGGTTTATCACCAATCAATCAACAACATATAATGCTCTAGTAATGCAATAGTAACTAATGTCCTCAATTATAGAATATAAATAGAAGGTCGTCAAAATAATAGTATACGTTATTCAGAAAACCATAGGATAGTTTAATAGTACCATGAAAGTAGGATATATAATATAATGACTTCCAATGGTTGTCAGGCTATTTGCTGACACTTGGTACATTTGATTACACTTATACTATTGTGGGCGTATATGTAACAATGATCTATGTTTAACAATCTATACATTATGCTCGCTAGCTTTATTGTATAATTTTGTCCACCATTGTTTCATTTGTGGTGACATCTGATAGACTAGTAGTTACGAAACCCACCCAACAAACAGATAGCGCTTACATTCCATCTCCATACTAATGGAATCAAATACAAGCATTAGTATGAAGGCCTACATCTCACTTCGAAGTTATTCTTTCTACTAACTATTATAACGGTGCAGGTAAAGTGGTACATGGTCCATGGTACTGAGCACGATCATCCAGCTCGAAGGAAGATCTTCCTTTTAAGAATCACTCATAAACTTTCATAAAACTAATATTTTGCTAACATTTCTCGTGTATGAGATACGGATATAATAGTTAATTTTGTAAATACGTAGCTAGCGACACAATTACATGTACCTACCAATGTTGTCGTATATGGTGGACCTAGCATTGATTTGGATATATCTATTGGTACGTCTTTTGCGTGATTAATTCGCAAGTATTTGGAATGCTTTCGCATAGAATATCCGCCCGTCCCTAGAATCGCTCATACTTGACCTAGTAATATACAAAGATCCTGATATACATAACAACAATAGGTATATAATTACTTTACATACTTAATCATCAGGTGACCATTATTTATCTGAGCTCAAGAAAACATTAAAATGGACCTGTACCTTCAAGCCAGTATAAATGCGAATAAGAAATGTGTCTATTTCAAATAAAGTTCTTATTCTATTCTAATATTAAAAAGCTGAAGTTTGTTTGTTTGTTTAAACGCGCTATCTCAGGAACTACTGGTTCTAATTGAAAAATTATTATTGTTTTGGATGGACCATTTATAGAGGAAGCCTTTAGGCTATATTTATAACATCACGCTGCGGCCAATAGGAAATATTTCTTTGCAAACAATAGAAAATGTGCAAAACAAACGGGGGAAAACGCGGACGAAGTTGCTAGCACAGCTAGTACACTTTAAAGTCCCAATGATAAAAATAAATAAAACATTACTAAAAGCCGCCTATTATGAAAAATATTGTATTCTTCTTCTAATAGAGGTGCTCCTTATAATTGTTAGTAACTTTGTTTTCATTTTTCTTTATGTCAATGATATCTCACATTATAATCCCTGGTGCCATTGAAATGATCACTAATATAATTATATTGTTTCTGTTTGTGTATAAAGTATGCGCTATGTCAATGCTATAATTTTCCATACATGGCATAAGAAAGAACTATTCGTTAGTCCTAATGTATATCTAATTGTAATCTTCGCTTGTACGATAAACTACTGTAATCATGTTATACAAGCTCAAAACATTCAGTCCAGGTAATATTGATAAGTAATATGGATGTGGTAGTATAGCTTACATGTTATTTATTTTTAGATATTATAATAATATGCCCGGCCCATACCAACTGCCTGAAAATAAATTTATGTTCAAATATATTGAACAATCATTGTAAATATATTATAAGAAATGGTTAGAGGCTAGTGTAATAATTATATATTGAAAAGATGCTAGATAAAATTCATCAGGTCATTACGAAGGCAAGTACTATCTTTCTTTGAATGACATGTATATTTTCATGAAACACATGTGGTGTTGTTCTTTTGAAAAACTAGCAAAGCGTTGGATTGGACCATCATTATATTGTGATATCTAAATTTCGCTGCGTAAGGTAAATAAGTATGTCTACCAAACCTTAAAAATAAAAAAAGACAAGGCCGTACCCAGTGGCTAAAATTGGGGCCCATGACGAAGAGTTTTAAAATTGTTTTAATTTGATTCGGACTGATTTTAAAGAATAAGCGCTTCGATGCAAACTATATACGGAATACTGAAATAGTATTGAAGTTGTAGAAATGTATGTGTGAAAATAGTTTTTGATGTATCTTCTGTCGACGAGCAAAAATGTAAATCGATGCGATATACATATAACAACGATTTATCTTCAACGTCATAGCTAATTTAAGTATAGATCCGGGGCTGTAGAATGATGGATTGCACGTCTTAACCTTTTACCTGGTAGTAGCGACCATATTTCCACCATAATTTAAACCTGTTCTCTCAAGATAAGGTCCAAAAGCAATGAAATTTTCAAAATTGTATACTGGTTAAAGGGTTAAAGAAGGGCGTGGATGCAAATCCCCTGTGCACAAAAAAGTAGTTTTTTTTCCACTTGCTGACAATTTTCAACCTCAATTATGTACAGGTATGTATACATAGTTCTGCTCATATATGTGTAATTCAGACTCGTGTAGCTTATAAACAAGCCCCGATTCAGTTTAAGTAGTAACCCAATATGTAATATAATCGACTTCTAACGCCCCTGATATTAATATAAAATACAGGTATAAGTGTAGCATCGTAACTCGTAATAGGTGTAACTTAATGTTGTGACGAAATCGATGTTAATAGGAAATGAGCTTTATTGTCATGCGTAAGAGTTGACATTAGAATTTCTACTTAGTTACGTGCTAGATGAAGCGCTTAGGTCGTACAGTCTATTATACAGATACAAACAATACAGGTAAACATTTTACTGGGTCTTACTTACATAGCACATTTATAAATAGTAATGCACAGTATACAGATAAATAGATAAATAAGGCCTTTTGCTAATTTATCATCCTCACACAATACTTACTTACCCTTCTAATTTTTCAGTAATCTATAAGTACCTAAAAACTTTTTATCAAGATCGAGTTACGTTTGCATAAAAAACATCAGTCACGGACTAAGGGTCACCGACGCCCCTTTCAAGTAAATCGGAATATGATTTTGAACATGAAAATGGGAATTCCCCGAAGCACGCAATTTTGTTTTTAAATTAAGCTATTTTATCGTCTTCCACGTAACGAACCTCCATTGCCATATTTTTTCGACGCCACAACGATTGTTATTTTGCCTAGTCTCTATCTTGTCTTCTATCATATTTTCATTTAAGTTGTACATAAAAAAATTTGGTGCTAGGGTTACAAAGTGTCACACCAAATTATTCATTACAATAATTTGAAGTAGCGTTTTCATAGTTACATTTAATTGTATGTTACTTGTATATTTAAGGTTTTGTATATCTTGTTATAATTTATGAATGCAAGTTTCAATGATTTAAGCTACTCATGAGCTTAGCTTAGCTCTGATATTTAATTTTTATATTATGTAGATAGTTATTTTTTTTTATTATTTCCAATCCAACGAAATAATTCTCATTATCTATTAAATAATGTGATAATGCATGAAACTAGTGGTTCTCAGGCTATTTTTGTCTATGTGCTTTATTCATTATTGAATTTTACATACATTGTCAGTTTCATTTATTTTCATTTTCTAATTGGAAATATACAAGTATTGTCATATGATTTCAGTTATATTAGTTACATTTAATCTTATATTTGTATATATTGTAGTTTAAAGTCATATATAACCAAGACTACAGAACTGAAACTTACCTATTTCTTTATACTACCCAAAGATGTGCACAGTGCTTTAATAGAAATCTATTGAATGTATAATATGTGCGATAAATATTGTTTTATAGTTTTGAAGTATATTTTGTTGTACCCAGGTTCGAAATGTATGCTTATGTTTAAATTATGTTAATTCACAATGTCTATAAATAAAGATATACTCATTTATTAGGTGTTATTCGACATAATATTGTAATGTTAACTTAGTACGATTTTCTTCAATAATATTATTTTCACAACGGTATCAGACTAAAGCGAAAATTGTGGCATAGATATTTAGTGGTGTATTTCGTGGAACAGAATTAATGAGTAATTATATTATCTGATCTTTTGTTTATTAAATAGATTCCCTACCTGCCTTATAAATTAAATAATGCCGCAGCCACATACTCGACAAGTAAAACGGGAGGTGGGCATATCTTATGAAGAATGAAAGTTCACACATTCATTTACTCGTATATGAGTAGTATTTAAAACATAAAATACCTATTAACAGTACCCACATCCAAATGTGTGAAACAATCTAAGTAGGCAGGAACTTAGTCCGCCTCTGTTTTTTGAAATGAAGGACTGAGTAGGAACAGAAAATCTCCCTTGTCTATGTAAATATAAAGTACCTATACGGTAAAGACTTGTTCATATAATTTAAGTTTTATTGTCGCTATAAAAACTAATTTAACTCAATATCTTCGTTGTGACCTAATACTGACAAAAGACCCAGTTATAAATTGATATACTTTAGTACAGATTTAGGTAAACTATCTTAAAATATATGAATAAGTATTACTGTATACCTAATTGGAGATTATATTTATGTTTCATACTATGTATAATACTTAAACTATCCAATATAATGTTTATTGTTAAACATGTTGTTTTATTTTCCACCACACACATGTGAACATACTGTATAAATATTATTTGACCACTCCAATTAATATTCCCACTGACCACAAATTAAAAACTACACATAAGTAAAAAGTTGTTAAAATCATATAAAAATAGAGGTCAGTTTAGTTACTTTCAGTTTTCTTGTTGCACCTGCAGACAGACTAAACAGTCCGGTAAAGAGTAGGTATATAGGTATACAGAAATTGTATTACATGGTCTTTTATAAATTCTTTTACTTTAAAAGTCCTCATCAAACAGCTTCTCCAGTATTTTCTTTCACATGAAACGAAGATTTTGGAAACTGCGTTCGTTTCAACACAAATTGTATGTTTGATTATTAAATGTCATAATCTACAATCGAACATATTTAAGCGGTAATAGAAAGCGGACTTTGTTTTAGGAGCTACCAACATAAGAAAATTATTGACTCTCTTGTGATTGGTCGGGCAGATTATAGGTTGGCAGTTGACCTGCAATTGTGATTGTGGATTGTCGAACAAAATTGATAAGTTTGTTTTGTCTCAAGAAATATGGTCATCATTTTATAAAAATCATACAGTCATGAGACAAGAAATCTATGACAAAAACACACGATTCCAAATTATAATGTGATTGTAGCAAAAATACTATGAGAGTTTGGTGGGTTGTGTTGTAAAAATGCGAAGTGGTACATTCGGATCTCGTGTGGATATCTCACGGTAAATTCTGAGGTTTTGTAGAAGAACCGTAAAATTTTCACGGAGGAATCGTTACATGTACGCAGCGGGAATGACAATAATGGCAGTTTCTGTTGGAGAAATATGCGAGAACACGAAGCTGGCACGGGAAATGGCACTGATGGGGAACTACGAATCGGCCCTCGTTTACTACGAGGGGACTGTGCAGATGATCCACAGACTGCTGATCACCATCGCAGACCCCACGCGCAAGTCCAAGTGGCAGTTGGTGAGTAAAACAAGTTTCACAACACTTCAGCGCAGATTTTCCGTTTTCCAACGTTGTTTCAAGTTGCTTGCCTTGAATGGTGCTGACATTTCCTTTTATGATAAGAGCGTTAATTAGAATCGCCGTTTTGAGACAAGCGGAAGGCCACCCGCGAAGCTCTGCCCGTGGGACATTGTTTGTTTATGACTATTTTTGGGAACTTTTGTAACAGGTGTCTGCAGGTTAGTTCATTGTTATCATCTCACATTGTCTCAGCATCTGAGATTCTAGTGTCAACTTACAGTACATACCCATTCAGTTTTATTTAAGCTTTTA
Organism: Maruca vitrata; assembly: GCA_039566165.1. Taxonomy (NCBI): domain Eukaryota; kingdom Metazoa; phylum Arthropoda; class Insecta; order Lepidoptera; family Crambidae; genus Maruca; species Maruca vitrata. The sequence continues at coordinate 8,958,961 of CM076932.1, forward strand.
GGTGGGAAGTAAGGCAAAATTAGTAATATATTGATACACTTCATAGCACTATTGAGTTACATGCCTAAAGATGTTGCACTAATAGCTAGCTCAACTCTGTACATTTTGATAACATCTTTTCAGCATTCAATTTTATTTCATTAAATTGCTTGTATGAAAATATAAGAAAAAAATTCAAGAATATTTATAATTGAAATTTCATCGGGACTAAATGGTCATTTGTACAAATACTCTATTATTGTTGCCATAATGCATACCATAAAACATTCTTAGATACAATTTAAGTACTCAATAATTATCTTTTAGCTACTTTTATATCTCTTGGCTACAATATAAAATAATTGCCAATTTCATGACTTAAATACTTTTCACTTGCTACACTTCATATTAACTGTATTTGTGAGCATGTTTAGTGAAGCAATTATCATTATTGATGTTATCTATCAATAATAAATAATGTCTTACATTATCCATGCATAATGTTTGTAGTTTTGCTAACTACAGGTTGATAAGTTTATGACTTGTAAACTTGATATAATAGCTCATCATAATACTAACAAACAAATAGATGTTATGATATATTAAGCAACCAGGGTTGGTTCCTCATTCAGGCCAGGCCAGTTCACAATAAATCCACTCGGGGCTCTGGTAATGCCACTTGGTACTCTATATGGAAACTATACTACTGATTGTTTTTCTGTTAAGGTACAGGTAATCAAAAGTTTAACTTAACCACATCAGCAATTTTTAAATATTTAGAACAAAGAAATCTTCCACTTTGCATGAAGAATAATAAAAAAATGTAGTATCTGCTTAGTCTAAGATAATTGTCTCAATTCAAAATGTTGACCCCTAATAAGACACAGGGAAAATAGTTCCCACCAGATTTTGAACCTTATCTAGTTGTAATACCGGCGAAAACCAATGAAAAAATTCTATATGCTGTATTTGATTAAGGGTTAAACAATAAACTTAGTTGACAACTGATAAATCAGTGACTCGATAGGTACATCTTAAAAATGATTATTTTGAATATTAAAAAATGAAATGACAAACACACATTGTATGGACTTACAATGTCAATTCATAAACATATCATTTTACTTGAGTGGCTTTTTGTTTTTGCAAAACATCCTGCAAGTGTTATGACAATTTGTTCAGTACCTACACTATATGAAAGAACTTTTAAATGTAAAGTTTAAAGAAATCTGAAGCTACAATAAAGATTTTATACCTATTTAATATAGCATCTGATAATGTTCATAATTTTACCTTTAGAAATTTCTGTTCTCAAAATTGGTAAAAAAATGTTGGAAAATTGTTACAATTGTTCTTATTAGAAAACTGAAAGTGTCCGGGATATTTACCATGTTGTTTTGTTTTAATGAGCTCCCGATATTTCGGCACTGTTGCAAGCGCTATGATCACGGGTGAACTCATGGCGCTTGCAACAGTGCCGAAATATCGGATGATGTGTGTAACCATGACAGTTTAAAATTATACAATAGGCTAGTTTCCTAAGTCTGATTTTACATAACATTTCACAATTAACAGTTACATATGGGTAAATCAATAACATAATTGAAATCGAAATTAAAATTTCTTACGAAATGAGACAATAATAGGCATTTGAAGTTAGGTGGGAAAGTCCATTTTTAAAGTGCGAAAATTCAATAAAAATAGTATGCCAACTTATAAATTACAGAATTAGTAGTAGCTTTTACTATGAGAACATATTCGTAAAAGCAACATTTGATATAGCTGCTGAACAAAGCTCTTACGATATTCATACTCGTATACAGAGGGGTGACGTCATAGCTCTATGCGACATTTGTATGAAGCGTTTTGAGCTCGCCCAAATGATGTGCTATTGAAACTGTAATATCTCCGGGAGTTTTCCAAATATCAAACCATTCTTTTAACAGCACCTTTGCAATTGTGTTGTTCATCCATCTATGTAAAAATTAAAAAATAGGAAACTACCCTATTGTTCTTGTTTTAATTACTGCTTAGCAAGCTATAAATTGTCTATCTTATTACTAACTCTTATTGGTTTAAAAACTTGACCTTATATTTTTATATATGTATTCACAAACCCAAACATCTGCCTAACAATACAATTAACTCTAACAAACAATACACAAGGTATCTTGTAATTGAATGAAAGCGACATGTTTAGGATACATCCAATTGTCTCACAAGCTATAGGTATACAAGTTCAAATGAGGAGATTGAGCATTCTCTGTATTGAAACAAAATGTTCTCATTATTCAAAATGTTTTTGAAAAATAACGAAAATTTGTCATTGGGTCTCTTTATTTGCATATTATATTATTTTATATATTTTATCGCCCTTTCACTACAAATTTTCAACATGCTGTGCTTGTAAGAGTGTAACAGTATTAATGTTAATATAAATAATCTAATTTAATTAATTACAATTAATAGGGTTATAAATTACCCATTATAATTAAATTAGATCATTTATATTATAAGGCTACTGAAATTAAATTTGCAAACAAAGGATCCAGTTTAAATGACATCAACCAATAAGACGAGTCTTTGGAAAGCTCAATTGAATGTTCAACATTAATTTACTTGAGGTCAATGGTACTCACACTGAATCATTCAGTCAACTCCCACTCACATGGCTAATAATAAGTGTGTGGATGTTACATGTAGGAACAAATAGAAAGTCTATTGGCCCATTATATGTGATTTTAATGTTAATACATTAAGGTATTGAATATTCAAATTCTGTGCTCAATCATTAAAAAAAATTACATCCTGTAGTAAAATACAAGCTTACTAACTTGATTATTCATAGTGTATAGTTTCACAATTGATAATATGTAGTTTCTGTTTGAATTTTACAATAATCACTTGCCTTGAGAGATATCGGTACTGCTTATCTAGTATCTACCTATTTTATGATGAGGACATGTCTAGGTGACAGAACAGATTATGCATAAAGGTTTGTCTAAAATCTGCTCTACTCTTATTTGTATTTATTTTTTTATTATTAACAAATTTAAAAGGAGACACTTCTAGAGGTTAATGGTCTGAGAGTTGGATGAACAACCCAAATTACTGTAAAGTCATTAATTACCTTACTGACAGCACTCTTGAACATTTGCATATTTTAAAACTGCTAAAAAGATTTTCAAATACAATGTATCACAACTTTAGGCATACAAAGTCGTTATTAATAATTACATGAAAGAGGTCACTATTTTTCTCTCCACTCAAAATCATGTTGTGTACAATGTACATGTTGTATCTAAGGTTATCTGATACTAATTACTTAGAAGTTGTATTCTCAAGTACTAATGTAGATTTTTCCTGACCCATCCATCACTCTTGATGTAAACTATCTCTAGGATTAAAATACCACTGGCTTAACTATAATCTATTACTGGAAACGTAAATGTACCTAGAATCATAGAGCGCGTAGCGTTCTTCCAATAGACAAATTAATTTAAGTTTGACTATCATAATATTAAGCCCTTTCAGACCTAGTATTGTCTATTTTCAGACCTACTTACTTTTATTCACCCGCGTTCTAAATACATTGCAAGAATTATAGCAATTAATAAAACTCATTTTATGTAGTCTGCAAATATTGTATTAATGTAAGCGAGGATAACATGTTATATAAATAAAGGCACAAGAAACACTTGTGTCCGTCCTTGTGTGTAAACTGTAAAGGCAGGTTTTTGTCGAGGTGAGACCCAACAAAGCTGCCTTTACTCGACAGAGCTAAGAGCAACGTGTTACGTAATCAATTTTAATCTGTCTCGTGAAAAAAATAACCTTCGGTAAACATTTGGCGTAATTTTTTGGGTGCTTATTAGTGAGCTATTTTTTATTGGTCTAGATATCGGCGATATCGGTGCGGAACGGTTGCTAGTAGGTGGATGATAACGACGGTTGTTGTGATGCCATGATCACTTATCTCTCTTCAGTAGTAGTTACTAGAGGTCACCAAACGGAATGGCTAGATTATGCGAAGGTTCAATGCATCTTTTGATAGCCCTTCCGATTCAACTTGGCTTCGACGTAGGTTAAAGATCTTCTTACGTATCGAAGAGATCTTATACAATTCGGTTTGATATTACACCGTATAGTGAATCAGAAGCAGGAAGGGAATGCGATGCGTAGATCTTCGCACAAGAACATAGAATTGTATGTAATTTTTATACATTAGTGCAATATTCAAAATCCGAAAATAATAAATACGCGTAGCCTAGATGCGTGTTATCCATTAAAACCGGATACCTGCGCATTCACTATGGTTATAACCGTTGTTAGGAAACAGATTGTACGGTAAAACAATTCGACACAATTGATTGGGCTCTATCAAATTGTGGAGGCAAGTTGCAGTGTCATTACCACACTTATTCCAGGTTCATGGTCAATCGTATCCGTTCCTCATATCACATAAGGGAAAATCTTTATTTATAAGAAGTAAGAGAAAACCAACACTGTTTACTTACTGTAGGTGACAAGTAACAAAGTGTAGTACGCAATCTTGAAGCAATTTCATAGCGATTAGTAATTGTGGGAAAATCTGCTTCACAAATTGGTGTGCAGGGTATGTGCTCGGAATCTTAACTAATTGAGTATAAAAATGCGTTGTGTTTTATCATTTACGTGAAACGATGTGAGTTCTCACAAGAGAACTTGTAACGCTTGAACGTGTACTTGTTGTACCTAAAGTAAATTAATTATAAGTAAATTAATTGATCTGCTCCTCTAACTATAAATTTGTTAAGAGCAAAAGTTAATTTTTATGTTTTTTACTATTGTCTGTGATATTGAAATGGTCAAAGAAATCCAGCTGCAACAGCAGTTATAAATAGACAGTAATCAAATGAGATATGCTCAAGTAATACATTTAGAATATTACTTAATGATTATGATATGATATTATGTCTTAATCAACTCATGAATTCGCGTATTTCATTCATAAAACGAGGCGTTATTTTTTCTTTCTTTTCTTTTTTTATTCATTTTTATTTTGATTTGTTTGACGAAACTAATTTGCCCGTGAACCGCAGGCACCTCTGTAATTACAAAGCATCAGTCATAAATTCCCAGGGCACAATTGATCTTAATGGTGTCTACAAACCCTCTTCTATATAACTACGGCAGTCGGGAGGACGAGATGTCTCCAGGTATCATTAACGGAAACCCGACCAGAACCAGCTAGCCTGCCGTCTTGCATCGCCAAAACGGTCGTGTAAAAAGTAGCCCTACAACTTTCAGTTCGTCATTATCCATAATGAGATCAGAGATTGAGTTTTTTCGAGATCGAATAAAAAGAAGACTGCTCTAGCTAGTCGATTCTGTTGCGTTGCGCTCAAACGTGTTGTACGTTTTTGTATCGGAAATTGTTTTCCAATTTGGGATACATAAGTGGCCATTAATCGTGAATTGCGTCGCATCAGTTTATTTCTTTAAAAGTTGTTACTATCAAAATTATAAAAGCATTCACTCGGTATTTTTTTCTTTTTTACATCAAACACTTTTCTATATCGCTTGGAGATTAATAGATACATCTTAAAAAAATATTAAATATTATTTGAAACGACACAATTTGTGTTATGTCATTATACCTGACATAAATGAGCTAACATTTTGTAATCCTCAGGGGTTTTTTTAAATACCCCTGTGTTTTAGAAAACGCCCTGTTAGTCATTCCAATCATAAAAGTTCCACCCGTTCTATCGAATGATCGTGGCACTAAAAATTAATTTCCATGCAATAAAGTGAATTAGTTTTTTGTCCGCGTCGGTTCGGCCACGTGAAATATTCCAAGTTAAATCAATGGAACGCCAACTGATCGAAGATTACCAATCAGTGCAGCCTACAATTATATTGTTACACTTTTACTCGCCACGAGAATTTCGCTTGCACGCAGTACTTGCCATACATTTGCATATCGTCACGTAAGAACCGCCTGAATGAGGAACCGTCTAATCAACCGGTTTCATCACTCAATCATAGGGTATTAAGTCATTAACGATTTTTCACGATAAAGCCAAACACGAAAAATCTGGATCTATTATTATATTAATTTATATTTGATAGATATCTTATTATAACTATGTAAATATAATCAATATATTTTAAATACACGTGTCTGTACTTAGCAAGCACTATCATCAAATCTTCAATCAATGGACTATCTATGAAAGTTATATATGTTTACCTTGCAGGTTCCCGAAGACAAAGTATTATATCAGAACAAATTAAACTACAGTAATGCAAATCATACAAATTACGTTTTGATTCAATTGTGTATACTACAGGAACTGATTAGAAACATAATTAACATCGACCTAGCCGGCTTGGAGTTCAGTGACAGCCCGTATAAAAGAATTACAGTTCATCGAAAATTACAGTACGCCGTCTAACAAAATACTGTAGTTCTTACGATGTAAAATTCTGTTCTTTCAAACAAATTACATGAGTTTGAACCTGCATAATCTGTAGGCATAACCAGTGAAACATAATCATGTCAACAATAGTCCCTTTGTGAACCACAAAAGTCACTCTTTATTGTAATCCAATGATGCACATAAAACTGCTACGAGTCTGTATAGAGGAAACATAAATATTAAAGGTCCGCTTTATTCGTTTGCACTTTATTATATTACGGCCGAATAACCCGTGCACAATGGAGGCATCGGCGGACGGACAGACAGACTGAATTATTCCACTTTGCCGTACCAAGCCGTCTCAATGAATGGAATAGATTTCTTGAGTAGAATCTGCAGTACCTTCCTTTTCGCATAATGAAATGTAAACTTTTTCGGAGCCTATTCAAATATATAACGGTAATGCATATATACCTAACCATTGAAATTCCAACCTAACCCTGTCATTTTAAATCACCTGCCAATCTGGAACATGCCATATAAAGAACGCCGCGGGAGGTCGGGACGTTTCTGGATGGAGAAGTCTGTCGCAGGACCAAATTTGCATGGCGTTCTACGAAGGGAACTAGGAGCCTATTCCCTACAGCGGGTTTTAATAAAAGGCTGATGATGATGATGCTGGCTTTTTACCACCTCAAATGGAGCGACCCAGTAGTGCAAAGCGCAATAATCCGACAGACCAAAGCTGCGATGATTGTAACACGAATTGAATCGAATGCGGTGGCCTATTCATTGTGCAATAACGTTACATCTCGACTTCGGTCCCTGTTACTACAGAAGCTCGGAGTTGAAGGCTTTGATCGAGTAAATGCCCGTGACCTATTCTGAATTCTTGACGACCACGATGCGCAATTTTGAATAAAGAAAGAGTTTTAAAATTATAAACAGATAAGTTGTGGTTATGCCAAGATCTTGAGGATAGTCTGGTCAAAACTGCAATAATTCCTTTTTACATGAAAACTTGGAATACAGTTTTTTCTCAAAATATTGCGTATAATACTTATCTTCTCAGAATTTATAATTGTTATTTCATTTCAATAATGTAGATCATTTTCACCATACACTTTTTAACTGACAGATTTATAAAAATTGTGATTAGAAACTGCGACCGCATCGACTTTTACTATTTTATTTCATAAAACGTTTCTACGGTTCCATTATAGGCCTTTCATTCAACGGAGACTAGAGAAATTACGATCGAAAATTACTTTTAAATGTCGGACGTCGGTACACAATCGCGTTTTTTGCTCTTTCTTTGCGTTCACGATATCTTGCAATTACATGTTGTTTACTTAGTATTAAGCTTGCATTCACGATCAGTTCTGATGACGATATTCTTTCAAAACTGGCTAAATGACATTGCAATTTGCAACAAACATTTATTATTGAATCGTGTTATTCATGTAATTATTGTTATTAATAAAGACAGCTAATTTGTCAGCACTTCAAAACTGAAATCGTAAACTGTGAGAATATAAAAAATATATAATTGTCTATTGAAATCAAAGGAAGCATGTTACATACAGTTAGATGAATAAATATCGATAGCATTTATTTAATAGGTATATTACCCAAATTAGAATATTAATCAGTAGCCTCAAGTTTCTTATTTACCGACTTAATTTGATACGCCATTATTGTCGTAATGGTCGTTTTTGTAATGATATTAACTTCACAAGGCTAACGAAGCATCGTGTAATATAATATAAGCGATATTTACGGTTTTGTCGATCCCAATCCTAGCTTATGGTAAACTATGATTCAATAATGACACAACTCAATAACAAACAGTAACGAATCCGTGACTTTGAAACCTTGTCGCCGCTGCGTCAGTAATACGACATGTGTCTTATCTTTACAATATTGACTACAGCCACATACTATATGTATTTAGGGCAATGTACTGCTACGCGATGATTGTCTGTAGTGTCTGCGGCCCCTCCATATTCATATCAGGACTTGCAGACAAAAGAGTATCTGTTCAGTCCTGTTCTGGAGTAATTCCTTGTAGTGTTTCGGATGCATAGAAACCTGTTCATCAAGTTAAAGTTTGTGACTCAACTCTTGTCGGTTCAAGTTGTTTGTTGCATTACTGACAGTATATCAATCTGCATAGCCGTGATCTATAGGATACGTGCGTATGAATATTTAAATGTGTATTCTCCGCCGCATATTAAATTTCCACGGTAAAGATATTAGGAATTAGATTAATGTTCGTCTGACACAAACATTAATTGTGATGAACTAGCGCAACGGAATCTTTTATAAACGACTTTTCTATTCGCACAGTACGATATGAGCAAACAATAGGTTTATAAACTGACTCATCATCTTATTTGGTCGACCTTTGGAACGTATGGAACTTCCTATTGAGTCAAAAGATCGTCATCTCCTTTCTTTTTACAAGCTTCAATTTAAATTGCACTGCTATGTAAGTTGTTCGAGTGAAATTTGCAACTAAATTTTGAAGCAGATATTTCTTTGTCGTAAAATTAAAAAGTGAAAACACTTGTGTTTTAATATTAGATAGGTGAAGAATTTAAGGGCCAGTATTCCTATTTTACATTAGCTGATATTAGACTGCAGTCTTTTGTCAATGAGGGTTTTCGCGTATGAGAAATTCACGAGGTGGAAATACGTATGCGTGAGGTCTACCTGTGACATGATGGGTTATTTGGACAAGACATATCAATATTCACCAATCACGTAACAGTTAGACTTACGTCTTGCCATTTAGTAGATTTCCCATACGCGAAACCCCCCGTCGAAAAAAAAAATCCCACAGGCCTATCGATTTGTCATTTTATCGCGACACGTTGTTTCGCCAACATCAGTAAGACGCAGTGACAAATGGCGGTGACGCTCCGCCTGTCCCGTCCCCGCGGTGCCCATAAAGTGCCAAAGTAATGAGTCGAAGCGATCCAGTAATAAGCCCGATGATGAACGCTTTAGCCAACTAAAGCTTGGTGTACAAGCTCCACGATACCGGACGGTTGATTGCGTTGAGAACATGTCACAAGCACATCAATCAAAGTTTGGTTTGTTACGCGTTGTCTTGTAGGTATATCTTTTGTTTTTCTTATGTCAGTTGTTTCTGTGCATATACATGCAAACAATTTAAAAAGTAAAACCTTTTGTTTTGAGGTTTCCAGTAGCGGTACCATGAGTTGGCTATCGAAAACTTACGTACGTTAAAAACCAATCGAGTCGTTTTGTTTCATACGGCCGATTTTAGTTCTTAGCGTAACCACCAGGGGCTCTGTACAAGTTTTTCATAGACATATTTACGTAGGCGATATCGAGTCCGTAACTTTTAAACTCATGGTAGCGCTACAGACCTGTTAAGGAAAACAAAACCCTTATACTCGTAGAATCACTTTCCCCCTATGCCAAATTACCAGGTTCAAATTAATATAGTGAATGTCACCCCTTACACCGGTTAGATGAAGCAGGCTTTCAATCAAGAGTTTAGGTCACCTAGTCTAATTCGGCGCCTGGAGCCAAGCCAAGCATTTGTCCTATTGTCGTCAAACGCGATGCTCCTTTTATATTGTCATGTTACCATTCTAGTTCGGGAGACGTCGACCACTCAGTTTACCGTTTTGGTAACTGTTTCCTTTACAATGAATTACAATTTGTGTTGTTACAGTCACGCACGCGCAAAAGGAAAAGGGTCTAATGAATGTCCGGTGTTGTGGTAACCTTTTTTCCTTTCTGGGTTAAAAAAGCCTGAACATTAAATAACGCACACAAATACGGTTCATTACCTGATCGTCCGATTAGCATTTTACGTAGTTGTTCATGTACTACTAATTCACAGTTGGTGAAAATCGATTGCAATTATCACATGGTAATAAATTTAATAACATGGAATAACAGGAATGCATAATTAGGATCCCTTTATAGCTACACTTTATTGTCAGTCCGTTTCCACCCACTGTTTAGTATAGACCTACTTTTTAAGTTTCTTACTTATCCGAATATCACAGAAACCGAATTACGAAATATTTTTTTCTGATCCTATTGTAAATACGACCTAATTAATTCTATATAGAAATAGAGCAGTTAGTTAAAGCGCGCGGTAGATTTTAAACGCAACAATAACATTAGTTATGCTTTCGAAACAGCATCTTGTGCGTCGATTGTGTTAATTGTTTTCCTAAGATAAGGTATCTTGTAATGAATCAGTCGGTTCTAAACTGTAATTTGTTTGAGCACTGGATCTAGGTCTTGCGTTTGTCGGCGCTTAGAAGCCGCAAGCCCGGTTCGTTGAACTTGCCTCAATAGCAAGCAATATATCGGCCGCTAATGACGCATTTGGGGTGAATTCTGAACGGGCTCCCAACTTACCGTGACGTCTCAATGCCGAAACATACTTTAATGCATAATAATAAGGTGCATTATGGAAACAATTCACGGTGCAAGTAAAAGTAGCACAACATTCGGCAGGAATGTGGGTAGTTTTCTTAATTGCAACCTTCCTACCAGCGAGCGGCCTCTGTAAGATTGGTGATACCTTACACAACTGGGTCAGGGCATTTAGTACTCAAAATAGGTGAAAATCTGAATGGTATGTCTCGCGGGCCGTCGACGGATATTACTTCACGCAGTTTGATATTTTGTGTGGGAAGTGCTTAGCTGCTTAGTGTATTTGAGAACATTGTGTGCTAATCGGTGTGAGAGATCGAAATTTCACTTTTGTGCTTACGCCGGCCGGATCGCAGGAGTGTCTGTGACGTATCAATTTACATTTTAGATCGACCGCTTTTTGCGGCCTTGGAAACCATCTGATAGAATTGATACGTCGTTCTTGCGAGCTTTCGCATTACGCCGTCAAAAGAATACATTATGCATTTTTAACATGTAAGTGTAACAAGCATGTACGTTTATTTTATTTGTGTGCAGTTGAACGCGGTTATAGTTTTTCACTTAGCGCATTCCATTAGCGTGACGATGATTATGAATCTTCGACTATATACACTTATCTACATGAATCTATTCGTGTTTGAACTACAATCTCGCAGACTACCTAATACAAAAACGATTAAAAAAATTGACTATAATACACTTGACGTCAACATGAGTAATCTAAACTTGAACTCTATACTAGTTACTAACGATGCAAAAACAGCGACGACCCTACTTATTAAACAACTAAATAATCTTATTGTATCCAACACAAAGACTGTAAAAATTCCAAACCGAAAAAGAATTAAAAAACCGTGGATCACATTAGGCATATTAAGATGTATGAAAAACCGAGACAAGCTTCATAAAAAACTGAAAAAAGATCCCAATAACGACATAATTAAAACAACATATAAACGGTACAGAAACTTTTGTAATTGGCTTTTAAAGAAACTAAAAAGAGACTACGATAAGAACAAACTTAAATCAGCAGCTAGTACTAATAATAAAGCGCTATGGGATACAATCAAACAAATAACAGATACTGAAAAGTTGAGCAACCCAGCTCTGGACTTGCTTTCTTCGTTGAACCCATCGGACTCTGCAAATGACATTAACACCTTCTTTGTCAACATCGGTAAAAACCTGCTAGAAAATAGATACAGTGTGTCACTTAACAAATACCAAAACATGCCTACACATAATTCATCTTTTGTACTTGCACCTACTGATGAACATGAAGTTATCTCATGCATCATGAATCTAAAAAAAGTAAACTCAGCCGGTCGTGACGGAATTTCGGGCTATTTTTTGAAGAGATATGCACCTATACTAGCGACAGCTCTAACACATATCTTTAACATGATGTTCCACTCCGGTGTATTTCCTTTGGAACTAAAGCTTGCTGAGGTCACTCCAATTCACAAGGGCGGGGACAGGAACTGTGTCAACAATTACAGACCAATCTCACTATTACCATCCTTATCAAAAATTGCTGAAAAACTAATAAATAAACGCTTAGTTCACTACCTAGAATCACAAAACTTATTATCTTCGTCTCAATTTGGATTTAGAGCTGGTATTTCTACAAGTGACGCCGTGCATGAACTTACTGATTATATAGTTACTAAATTAGACAGAAAACGAAAAGTGATTGCTGTATTTCTAGATCTTTGTAAAGCATTTGACACTGTCTCTGTCCCGCTCTTGTTAGATAAATTGGAAAAGCTCGGAATCCGTAATAACCAGCATAGACTATTTGCTGACTATCTATCTGATAGGAAACAGAGAGTTAGAGTTGGTGATATAACAAGTGAAGACTTGCTCCATTTCCTGCGGTGTTCCGCAGGGCAGTGTGTTGGGCCCTACCTTATTTCTTGCATTTATAAATGACCTGTGCAACCTTCCTATCCCTAATGGTAAAATCGTAACATTTGCAGATGATACGGCTCTAATTTTTGATGGTAATACTTGGGAGCAGGCTTACGACGATGCCCAAAAAGGCTTCGACCTGGTATGTTCTTGGCTTGTTCATAATTCGCTAATACTAAATGTAGAAAAAACAAAATTTATACCTTTTTCGATTAAAAACATGTCAAATTCTATACATGATAAATTCTCAATTAAAGCCCACTTCTGTTTGAATAAATCATCCTGTTCTTGCCTTTCACTAACTCGTGCGACTAACATTAGGTATTTAGGCGTTATTATTGATAGTTCCCTCAACTTCAACTTACATATAGATCTTCTTTCATCTAGATTAAGAAAATTAATATATGTATTCAAAAAACTGCGTCATGTTTCTGATATAAAATGTAATTAAAATGGTATATCTATCGCTATGTCAGTCCATACTAAGCTACTGTATATCAGTCTGGGGAGGTGCTTGCAAAACTAAATTAATGAAGCTAGAACGTACGCAAAGAGCAGTCATAAAAGTAGGTCTTTTCCTACCATACCTATTCCCGACTAAAGACCTATTCGCAAAATTAGATGTTCTTAGTATTAGGCAACTATTTATTTTAAATACTGTATTAAAAAAGCATTGTTCCCTTACATATAACCCTGACAGCAATGTCCATAAGCGTCTAAAACACAAAGTGTGCCATCTTCACAACACTCCTTCCACGCAATTTGCAAAACGGTTCTATGTTTTTCTAGGCCCCTTTCTTTACAATAAAATAAATAAAATACTAAATATTTATCCGATGACGAGATACAGTTGTAAAAAGTCCATTACTTTATGGCTCAAGACACTTGATTATGACAAAACTGAAAATATTCTAATGGTGGTCAGTTAACAATTATCCAACATACAACACACACACACAAAACACACACACACACACACACACACGCGCGCACGCACGCACACACACACACACACACACACACACACACACACACACACACACACACACACACACACACACACAAACACACACATAACTCTCACAGTCAAGCTCATACTATTAGAAACTTTAAGCTTTTGTAATTTGCTTCACTGGTCCGGTGTAGAAGAGGCTGGTAATCTGTCATACAGGTCTCCTAGTACAGACACCAGTCTCTCACATAGTTTAAATTTGCCTAAGCATATTGTTCCTGTATATTTTACGCATTTGTACCTACTATGTGAGAGAACAAATAAAGTTTTTATTATTATTATTTTCAGTTTTTGGACGTTTTTCTCAGCAATTTGCTGGTATTTTTATACTATTTACGGGTTAAACCAAGTAAATAGTACATAAAAAGTGTTACGTGCAAGTCTGTCTGTCATTGTCTTCGTCTAGCTGTAGGAATTTACGTACTATACGGCATGTATTTAAAATTGCTGCTTTTTGTAATTGAATGTAAGTGTTGGGTTTTAAGTCTATTAATTTTAAACTATGGTGAAGATATTTAGGGATTACGCCGGTGGTTGAGATAACCACAGGGACGATGTAAACTTTCTGCTGCTTCCAGATTCTAGTGACTTCGTCTTTTAGGTCTGTGTATTTGTGTACTTTTTCTGTTATAGTTTTTAGTAAGTTGTGGGTGTTTGGGACTGCAATATCAATGAGATAAGTGGTATTATTTATTTTATCTTGTAAAGTAATGTCTGGGCGGTTGTAATGGATGGTTCTGTCGGTCAGTATCGCACGATCAAAATACATTTTATGTGTGTTATTTTCTAGGACAGGTTTTGGAGTGTACTGGTAGTAAGGTGTATTTGTGTTTGGTATGAGTCTATGTTTCAAAGCTAACTTCTGGTGGATGATGTTTGCAACTTGGTTGTGTCTGTGTGTGTAGTCGGTCTGTGTGAGGTTCGAGCATGCTCCAGTAATATGTTGAATTGTTTCAGATTGTGTGTGACATTTTCGGCATCTATCATCGGTAAGGGAAGGGTCTTTAATAATATATTTTCTATAGTTTCGTGTGTTCATAATTTGGTCCTGAATTGCGATCATGAAACCTTCGGTTTCCGGAAACAGTGATCCTATGGAGAGCCATTTGTTAGAGGCTATTGGGTCTACGTGTGCCTGGTCTAGGTCGTGGGGGTGTCTACCGTGTAAGACCTTTTTCTTCCATTGTTCTATTTTAGCATGTTCAGAATTATTATTATTATTATTATTAATCTACCTTAATAATATTTCTACTTATACCGGAAATTTATATTTTGAAATTATAAACGTTATTCAGACATTGTGATTATTGCTCTGGCCATTGACACAATCACAAATTCGATATTCCACAAATTAGCCTCTCAAAACATGACTGTCGATTTGTCTATTATTAGCTACTTGACAAAATCATCATTCGCTACCAATTAAAGATGAATCAGGTGTAGGTATCGTTAGACAAATTTACATACGCTGTTTATTCATTAGTAGTCCAGGAAACGTAAATAAAACATTTAGACATGAGAATAGAATCCTAATCATCTACCAATGTATACGTAGTTGCGATAAACTTCATCTGCGGACACTTGTATTGTTACGTAATAAATTGCCTTCAGCTAAAGTTATTCTAAAGAAACTTTCTTTTAAGTTCGCGTCAAATTAACATCGGGGTTTATCTCTCCAAGACATAGACTATAAAATTGTTCGCAATAAAATGCACAATTTGTGGGTTTGTCTCCTTCTCTCTTGTAGAATACTTTTGTAGTTTTTGTTTTCAACTTCAGTTCCACCAATGTTCTATTTTCGTGTATCAATCGAGGGTGAATGTAGCTTCGATATTTCTATGAATAGTATAGTCTGAAAATGGACCGGATATACGCGTAGGTGTTAATACTTTGACTAAACAAGTTTTAGATAAAGTTAGATAAGTCGGAATTGCTACCTACGTAGAATTGGTGTTCGACATTATATTTGGTAAACTAATGGGATTACGAGATACGAGGAAAAACGTAAAGTCAGTAGAAGCGTGGGTTAACATGTTCTTGTTAACCTAACTTGGACCGTATCACCTTAAACACAGTTCTGTTTGCCAAACATATATTTGGCCTTTGTTACGACGTTTGCTAACATTCAATGTTTATGTTCTGGTCAATCTGATTAACGATATGATCATGTTTGGCTACTCTAACTCAAGCGTTGTGACATACAATTATTAAGTTCAAATAACAAAATGAACATCCGTTTAGGTAATATTCTACAGCAGTACACAGAAGTTATGGTAATTATTAGAAAAACTTTAATTAAAAGTTTGTTTGTAATAAGCAAAATCTCACAGTCAGACTGGGGAATTCGTATATTGTATACTTACATTTTAAACTTATATGAATGTTGAGTTAAGATAACCGGGATAATAGTAAATACAACAAACATAGCACCACCAAATTTTTGAATTCGGTAAGAAATGTAGAACGCTTTGGTCAGACAAACCCCATTTATGACCTTTTAAAGCAAAGGTCAAGGTCCCGAAGAACTACCTAAGCTCACGGCTTCTTTTTTCAAAAAGATTCCGAGCCCCAAAATAAAAGAATGCTCGCTTTTGTCCCACGGGCGGCAGTCGGCGCCCGTCACTACGCCTGGCTACAACACTGCAGGTTTAGAGGTTTGTTTTGGGTGGCCAATTGTGACGCTAGAGATAGGTGACCGCTGCAGGAAACCGTCATTTACGACGTAAGATTCTCACTGCTTGCAGCATATACACTGTCTAATATCAAGTGATGGTCTCGGTATCTTGTCTCGGTCGCATCGCATGTCTGTTCGTATATAGTGGTCGCGGTCGCCTCCCTCGGAGGCTTATCTCTGACGTGTCGCCAACTACTGTCGTCTATAGATGACAGTCGTGGTCTTCTGCCTCAGTCACTTTGGCGATGCGGATCGCCACCATACCACTTATCGCCTTTCAATATGTTGCCTTTTCGATTGCCACGACCACAAGTGACGATCGCGGTCACCAATCTTAGTCAGTATTTCAAATAGTTGCCTTTTCGATACCAAGTCCAGTCGGCTGCAGGTCGAGTCCGTCTCTTGTTTGGGACAAGTGACAATCGCGATCTCTTATTCTCCTGTCCTGTTTCGTCACCTCAATAATATGTTGCCCTGTCGGTTGCCGCGACCTTCACTTGTTCTGGAACAAATGACGGTTTCCTGTTTCTATCAGTTTCTCAATATGTAGGATTATTGACAAGTCCAGTCGGCTGCAGACCGCGGTCGTCACTTGTTCTTGTATTGGTGAGGATCTCTTGAGGTCTCTTGTCTGTCTGTCTTGAGATGTCACCTCAATAAGTTTCCTCTTTTGTTACAGGTGCAGAAGCAAATGGCGCGCGAGTATGAGCAGCTGAAGGCGACAGTGGCCACGCTGCAGATGTTCCAGCACGAGGGGGAGAAGGCCATCACACCGCTCACGGGCAGTAAGTAGAGTTTACCTCTTTTTAACTAGCTTTTAGACTGGCTCCTGATGAAGTATGGGTCCCACAATTGCTTGCGAAAGATCTTAAGAAAGCATGTGATACACTATTGCTTAGAGACGTCCTAAGCAGGAAATTGGCTGTAATTGCCTGTACCACATTAACTTACATACTAAAATATATAAATTAGATCCCTAGTGATTTAGGTGCTAGAGATTACGACAGCTACAGCTAAGTACAGTTTTAGACCAGGTTTTGTATCGCCTGAGACCTTACATACGAAATGAATATTCTTGGTCTGAACAAAGGTTTTGGCTATCAACAGAAACTTGAGATACAAACAAGTCCAGACACCGAATGATATCTTTATAAAATAATAGCATACCCACATCACTGCTCCATTGTATCTGTCTTACGAACTCTACCTGCTCGGCCCCGTTTCCAAAAACCATTTCCGATTAATCAAAGCGCTAATAGGTTCTATCCACTAAACCGCAACTATACCAAACAGTCGTTAAACTAAAACGAACTCCGAATAAACCAATTAACACCGAAACACCTTCGAGCAGACTCTAATCCGTGCCGTAACTTATGATACTCCGTCCGACCAAGTCTCGCCGCATAAATTGCGCATATCAAGATCGAACAGTGACAGATATGGGCCACTTCGCATTCACTTCGCACGGGACTGCAATCGACTTCGCACACTTCTGTCTGTGGCCCGTTGCAATACGCCAATATTGACACTCAATTATATTTTACGATACGAAAAATCGTAAATGTGTGAAAGACTTATGAGGTAATTGAATTCCCGCACGCGGCCATAAAGAATATGATATTATTATACATACATTATACATAGGAACGTATATATTTCAGTTTGTAGGTCGACAAAATGATCTGGGATAACTGCCTTCATCTAATAATAAAAATAAATCGAAACGATATCGATTCATAAATATATTCCATTCAAGGCGAGGACCAGTACAGTAAATATAGTGACTTGCTGTTTACTTAGCTGACTAACCCTCGAATATTGAAAAGCATTAGAATAGATAATTGATATTTTAAATATTTAAATTCAAACTTTGTATATGATTGAGAACCTATTTAATTTCGTTAAGTGGCAGTTAAATAACTTATTATCGTTTTGTTACGCGGCTCAATTTAGTATTCGTTCAGTGACCCAAGTGGTTTAACATTCACGTTCACAAAAGTAGGTCAATCAAACCACCATTTTGTTTTCAAATAGAAATGTAACCTAGAAAATTTTACCTGAAAATGCTGTTTACCATTCAGGTGGTCTCATATGCAAATATAATATACATACATTTCAAGCATGATAATGATATTATGACATCGCAGGTATTTCTAGTGTTTCCATAAGAATTGACGCAATATGGTCGCTTCTCAACACGTGTTGACAACACAGACGGACGAATACGCCACTCCCGCGCGAGTGATGACATGAAAAGAAATTGTAAAATGTTCACGTCATGCTTTGCGCCATCCAGTTTGACCTCTGCTATGTTTTTGCTTCAGTCTGTATGAGTTTTTACTATATTAAGAGAAGTATTGGCAAATTCCGTTTTATTTTTGAAACACAGTCATGAACTATCTTCTTCGTAAGGGTAAATTTTAATAAATCAGAACAATCGAAAGTCATTTCACAAAACAAATATTGATTGCCAATTATTTCTGAACGTGTATTTAGTTTTTACATTAAGATAACAAAAAGTGTTGACGATTTATGCGACATTTATTATTTGTTAATTTCTCACACCTCTGTACATTACTAATTAGAATGTGGCAGCATTCTGTGTGCTAATTATAATACGCCCACACGGTGCGGGTTGGAAACATCGGTTTGTATATTATTCAGTCATTTCACGAATGATCATATCAACAAATTTAAGGATGGGCCTGCCTCCAATAATGACGGTTAACGGTTGGTCAATCTTAGTAGCCAAGTAATATAATAATAGACAGTAAAACACTTGGAAATCCATTTCTTCATTGAACATTACAGTTTCAGCTCAGCAATACGGTTTAATTGTTTTAATTTGCTTACACTTTGATTTTATCTTAAATTGTATTTAGTTAGCAAGAAATTTAGTTATGTGGTTATATGAATAGGTGATTTCCATAATCATTACTGAAAAACTAGGGCATTTGGGTGTTACCGCTTTGAGAAGTCGACACGGAATAGTTTGTGGTTGCGGTTTAGGACTTGTTTTTGTTTTTATGAATATGCAATTCTTTAGATGAATTATTAAGTGAGCATTAAACATTTTATCGCGTCATTAGACGTCTGACCTAGAAACATAAATTAATGAGTACGTTACTAAAAATTTTGCATTTTAACATAATTACAAATAATGTGAAATGGTTACGCTTGCTAAAGGTATTTACATACTACAAAGTAAATATAACCAAGTTGGCTGCTCAAACCTTGGTATAAACCTTTACTGCTAGTTGCTTCTACACTGTGACAACTGTCTGGCCATTGTTCGAAATAAGCCAACCGTCATTCCTTCCAAAATTCTTTAATTGAATATCAGTAATGACTTGATGAGACCTTTCCCTTCCCGGCGATGACATAATGGACTATCGGTCCTTGATCGGTAACCGCAACAATAGAAGTTACCCGATTAACATGTCGACTCGATTCCGTGACGCGAACAATCGACTCGTGTCGGGTGAGGAATCGATAATTACTAATTATACAGTTTTGGACGTAAGCAATCGATTAGGTAAAGGAGTTAGCATGCCAAGCGAGATAGTCCACACATCCACGTCTGATACGTACAGTTAATTAGTAAACTCTGTAACTGTTTAATTACCATTTTATTTGCATTTTTAAACGCATATTTCATGTTGGAATTTAGTCAAAATTATATCGGATTCACAACACTGACAACTTATTGCAAAAACGATTGATCAACATTGTACTAAAAATTATACCTATTATTTTTTAATTTGATTAAAAGTTCTTCCTGATTGTAACGTCACTGTAAAAACTGTAATTTACTCCACAGCCATTAATTTATTTTAATTAATAACTAACTATTCATAGCGATTCTAATGACAGGATATGACGAGAGAAAAAATATATTATCTCAGATTCCGTTGCCAGGATCTTTTCCGAAAACACAAACATGTTACAGTTCAGTTTTCGGACAATACGTATACGTAAGTACGTATGTTACACATTAGGTGTGCAGTTAATTAGATTTGCCGAAGGTTAGAAACGGCCGTTGACCTCTCAAAGGTAACGTTTTGCTTATATCTAATAATGACTTACTGTGTTCCTTAGCGGAAGTCGGTCGTTCGTCTAGTCGGGATTAATTACGGACCATTTATTTTGACAAAGATAAACCATCTCAACTTAAAACTGGTTATTATTTCGAAACCTAAATTTCAAATACACATTCCTAAATTATTACATTTTTGAAGAATTAAAAATGTACCCGAATGATAAGCATTTAGACCAAATACACGACAATACCTTTTAATGTATTATGTACAATATTAACGTTTAACATTATAAAATAACTAGAAACTCTGTGTAGGCCGTTTCAAAGTAAATAAGCGTCGATTAACACATTTTGTTCTGTAGTGTGACCAGTGAAAATCGTTATTCTGACAGTAAACAACTATTCAGAGTGAGGAATGTGTCAATGGCATTAACGTATATGTGTATTAAGTTTTACAGTTTAGTTAAAAGACAGTAAAGCAATCTACTTAATTTTTTTACATATCTAAATAGATATTTAGTTGAGTAATCAAACGCGTCTAATCGAGTATCCGTTTAGAGAACTTGCGTGGTCTTTTTGTATTACAAATTCCGTATTATTTAGTAGTCTCCGGAAACAAGTGAATTTATTTATTTATCATAGGTATGCAGACAGATTACAATCAGATACGTGAGCTAAAAACTTAAATCTTAATTAATTAAATAGGCTAGACAGTAATCCATAGATTGCATACACAGCAAAAATGAATGAATTTTAATCAAAAACCGTAGAAAACCAGTCAATTTGTGACCAATACACGCCACCTAGACTATACTTCTTCTAGCTAAGTAAGGCTGTCATAAAGTTATCTTGACGTCAAATTACACCCATCTCGACCAAACACGTAACATTATATTGGCGTAGTGGCTCATGTGTCTCATTACCGCTTATCATCATGTGGAGTGAAGACATCCTGTAAGCCTTTTTTTAGGGGCGAGAGCCATCCGCTCCCCCGCAAGTCCGGTGATGATGACGAGGCTACTCCAAGCCATCATCGTAAGTCTGTTAGGAAAAAAAAAGACGTGTGGCACTCGGGGTATAGTTATTGCATAGCATCGTCCGATTTCGGAGCAGCTCGTCTCGATTCGTGCGAGTTTCGTAGAGTCGTGCAATACGTCTAACCGCACGCACACAAACACCGTGCCGATGTCTACCGAACTGAAACGACGTTAGACGATTGTGAGGTTTTTTTCGTTACGGAATTTCTTGGTTCGGTCGCCGCGCTCAAAGCCCGCGATAAAAGCTATGCAATAGCTTAAATTTATTTTTATTTTTTATTATTTTTCCCAATCACGTAGCAGTTACACCTCATATAGATATCGACTAGATAGAACGTAGATGTATTTCTATCTAGTCGATATCTCTTATTTATGAATCCACATTCAAACTGACATTGCAAACTTTCTGATTCTGCTGCTGCTGCTGCTGCTTTTTAAGCTATGCAATAGCTTAAAAAGTTAGCCTTTTATACTCACTCACTGTCATTTCCTGGACTGCACCACCGGATCAGGTTGCATCCTTACGTAATCCGCGTAAACGAGATCCGTTGGTAATCGCCCGGCACTAATCTATTGACGCCGCATCAACTGCTTTCTTTTACACGGATCGAGTTCGCGCCTAAGAAAGCATTCGTTAATTAACCAATAATGGCTCTCTATTGAATCGGATTATCGCCTGAGGAAATTGATGCCGGAACGAATAGGGATAGTCGTATTTCGTTGAGTCTCTTCGAACGCTATAAGTAAAAATCTTGTATGTATTTGGAATATTATGCTGATTGTATAGAGGGTTTTGATTCAATATCGAATAGGTATGTAATTTCAAAGCATATCATTAATTATGCACGGGTGCATTTTGATATAAGGTGATTTATACTAAGCCGTTCGTAGATTTTATAGTTTTATTCATTACATAGACTTGTTCTTTCTTTTTTTTTTACATTTTTCTGCAAATATAAAAAAAAATCGTGTGTATGGTGAAATTTCGAACTTGACAACATGTTTTATGTTTAACCTTATTAGCTCATCACTGGCGATAAAGAAATATTGCCTCATATTAACAGAAAATTCAAACAGAACACGCCCAACAAAAAAAATTAATTTCTACCCAACATCGAACCCAGGCCCATAATATTCTAATGTAAAAAGGTTTTATATCATTTATTTATTTGTTGTTGCAGACTACGAGGACCTACCGACCCGGGACCAGATGTGGGGCCCCGCGCCGCACGAGATCGACCCCGACATCTGGCCCCCGCCCCCCGACAGGGACCCCAGCGCGTGGCCCCCGCCCACTAGCGTAGAACACAAGTTAGTATTTTTTTTTCCTAACTGACATAAGATGAAGGCTTGGAGTAGCCTAGTCATCATCACCGGACTTGCGGGGGAGCGGATGGCTCTCACCCCTAACACAAGTTAGTATACTACCTCTACCTCTTTATATACCATACCAACATCATTATTATAATCAGCTCTTATATCCCCACTACTGGGGCACGGGCCTACCCTAAACTAGGGCGATGAGGCTGGCCAAGTGCGTGTTGGTCGACACAACTTTAGAATTGGTTCATAGGTGTTCAGGATTCCTCGCGATGTTTTCCTTCACCGTTAAAGAAAGGATTACCCGATGCGAAGCGAGGGCGGGTCACTGGTGTAAGATATAGTGCACTCTCTGTTACCGATAAACGATAAGCAATTACAGGAAGGCGATCCGTATAATCTCGATTATAGGTAAGCAATACCGTGCTTGAATCATTGTTACAATTTGAGATACGTATCACTTTCCTCGTGCTGTTTGCTACTAAGGAGAAAATAAAAAATACTTATATAAGGTTGGATGTAGAACAGAAGCCGAAGTTTTAGGTATACCGAGCTTCTTCTTTTCGTGTCGATGGTAAAACACTTTAAATAAGTTCGGCAGGATGTGTATGTATTACTACCGGTCTTATATGTATTGGATATCACATCACTCATATTACCTTCCTATTACATCATACTAATCCATTGATATCTCCATTCCAGAGGACCACCAGCAATGAAGTCAGCTCGCAACAACCCCCGGACGGCGCGCGCCGACGGCAAGAAGACCACGCCCGGGAACCGAACCGCCACCACCTCGCAGCGGAAGACCTCCGACGTTAGGAACCCCAAAATCGGCGCCAGTAAAGCGCATAGTGGTAAGTTATCGGTTTTTTCGAACCAGGGCAAAACCTTATGGTGCTTTCTGTTCTGCGAATGGACCGTAAAAAACTTACGAGATTTCATTGTTCCCTATTTCTAACTCTTGTATGAAGGATTTGGCGCCCCCTTGAAACTGTCGCAAGAGCAAGTGCCTCGATTTGCCCCTCCTTAAGAGTCGGGGCTATACAGTGAGTGTTAATAAGGCAAACTTGATGTCAAGCCACATACAGAGATAGTAGATAGTGAGGATAATTACGCATGCAGATACGTAGTGTGACCAAAATGTATTAGTATTTCCAAAACCAAAATTGAAAAAAAAAAGATTTAAAATTACGGGCTATTCCCAATGGGTCCTGGGTATGAACAGAATTACACGTAATTTTTGCAATATTTTTTTCCTCTCGAGATATACAGTGATACGTTTATTTAAATATTTTACTTGACTACAAAACTCACCGATATGAACGATTAAAAAGATGAAGCAAGTTTAAAAAAATAACAGTGTATCAGCGGTCCTCAAACGTCCGTAACACAAAACCCAAAAATATATGACTTCAAGTTATA